>JAEQBH010008447.1:0-148539 GCA_016808115.1 Tetrastigma voinierianum | reverse complement strand
ATTATATAAATATGTTTTTTGAAAATCAATCATAATATATATATTGATTCTGAAACAAAAAATCCTAATCACCTTTTTCCTTTTCTTATCTTGTTCTTTCTAGTATTATAAAAGAGACTTGATTATTATAAAAAGAGTTGAAGTATATAAATATACCAATATAAGGGTATAAAGGTAAAAGAATTTAGACAATAAAAGGAATCCTAAATATATTCTAATATGCTCCCTCAAGATGGTGTGTCATAAACAACACCAATCCTGTTACATAGGGAAAGGAGGTGAGGCCGAGAGAGGGATTTGGTGAGGGAAAAAGCAAGTTAGTCACTGGTAGAGACAGGAGCAACACGCAGCTAAGACAATTAAACTGGGTCACGAACAAAGTGATAATCAATTGTTAGGTGTTTCATGCAAGAATGGAAAACATGATTAACATAGAGATAAGTGGCACCAAGGTTGTCCGAGAATAGAGTAGGCAGGGACTTCATTTAGGATAAGAAGCTCCGATAACAACGACTTCACCCATTGCAGTTCAGCAGCAATGGCACCATACTCGACCTTAGTGGAAGACCGAGCAACAGTACGTTGCTTTGTAGAACTCCAGGAGATTGGGTTAGTACTAAGGAATATAAGAAAAGCACTTGTGGAGGTACGATCATCTGGGTTACCGGGCCAATTCGCATCAGAAAAACTATGCAATGTCCGAGGAGTGTCTACAAGAAGCCGAATACCAAAGGATCTCATGCCATTAAGACGACGTTGCACATACCCTGCGACTACACCATATAGATCTCCTCAGTGAGATGCCCATTGAAAAAGGCATTATTAACATCAAGTTGGTGAAGGCCCCATTGTTGATGGAGTGCAATGCTTAAGCATAGTACATAAGGTGATGGGATTGATCACAAGACTGAAAGTCTTGTGAAAATCAAAACCCTAATGTTGGTGAAGGCCTTTAGTAATAAGATGAGCTTTATACTGAGCAATAGAGCCATCGGGATTTTGTTTGATCTGAAAACCCCATTTTTTGCCCATTATGTTTTGCTCCCAGGCCTGTGAACGAGAGACCAAGTGTCATTCCGATAAGAGCATCATACCAGATCAGCCTCCGAACTCCACTTTAGATCTTGAAAAGCTCAGCATAAAGTAGAGTTCAGAGATAAGTGGAAAGATCCGTGAGGAGCTTACATTCTAGCTGGTTTGATGATGACACTCTTAGATCGGGTTTGCATGGGATGATGGTTTGATGGGGAAGGGGGGATAGGTAAAGGGTTAGGAGTATGGCTAGGTGAGGAGGGGGAGGGTGCCAGGCCCAATAGGCCAATAGAGGAAGATGACTAATGGAAAGGTGTGGGTGAGGTCAAGCATGCAAGTAGACTGGAGGTCAGGCGGGGTGATTGGGAGTTACTTTGGAGGTCTATTTAGCTCGGCGGTACAGATTAGGGGGATGTTGGTTAGTGTGAGATTGGGCTGGGTGATGGGGAAGTACTCAAGAGGTATGTTGAGCTCTACGGTGCTAAAAGGTCTCTCGAGGTGAACGAGGAAGGGGGGAGAGCGAAGTCCATGTCTATTACTAGCAATGCGGGTGTGGGGGGAGGAAGAGAGAACAGGAAAACATTCTCCACAAACTTGACCTAATGAGACACAAAGATTTTTTTGAGAGGGGTCAAAACATAGGAAGGCACTCTAAGGAAGGGAGTAGCCAAGAAAGACGCACATACTAGATTTTGGGTCGTGTTTGTGGGAAGAGTAGGGATGCAACCAAGGAAAACATAAACAACCGAAAACATGGAGTTTGATAATGAACTCGTGGTCAAATAACTTTTAAACAGGGAACCGTTGTTATACTCAAATTCTGTGTGCATTCGATTGATTAAATAAACAATGAAAGGCAAAAGCATATGACCAAAGTTCGAGGAACGGAGGTCCGATGCAAGAGAGTGAGACCCGTTTCAACAATATGTCGATGTCGACGTTCAAAATACCCATTATGTTCAGGAGTGTGAGGTAATAGATTTGCTGATAATCGCCGTCCCAAGGAATGATCGAAGAGTTAGGAATTCGCCCCTATTATCGATGTAAAATGTTTTAATGGCGGTGATGAAGTAATTTTCAACAAGTTGCTTGAAGGCAACAAAGGTTGAATGAACATCTTATTTAAGACGTTATGGATAAAACTAGATATACTTTGTAAAATGGTCAACAAAAATAACATAGTAATGAAAACCACCAAAAGAGGAAACGGATGAGGTCCACACATAAAAAAACATGACATCAAGTGAAGAGGAAGAGCTGATGCTTGATTTAGCAAAAGGTAACTTGTTGATTTTAGTAATTCTTCATGAGCTATAAGAGAAGGAACATAAATGTTCTTCAGGAAAATAAATACTTAAACACTAAGAAATTTTCGAAAAACTTGGCAACGACTTATGACCAAGATGACTCTGCCACATGTAGATAGAGATAAAGTGAGGACCGAACCGGGAGTGATAACAGAAAGCAGCTAAAGATCGAAAAGGAGACTGACTTCTGTCTGCACACATCGTCTCCACATTGCCCTTGAACCAAGGTGACCCCTGTGTGACGATCCTGCACTTGAAAGAAAGAGTCAAAGAATAGGACATTAATAGGGTTATTGGCACAAAGAGCCGAGACCGAAGTAAGATTCTTTGACATGGCAAGCAAATTTAGGACATTAGAAAAAAAATAAAGTGTAAGGAGGGAGAGAGGTAATGGAGAAAGAGCTAATGTTGGAAATTGATAAATCTGAGCCATCACCAATAATCAATTTGTTAGAGGCGGTGTACGACGCATGAAGGGCCAAGGTAGTAAGATTCGTGGTCACATGGTGAGAGGCGCCTGAATCAACAACCTAATCCAGTTATGCATTTCGTGAGCGGGAGAACGGACTGTAAAGGCTGTAAGATAGCGCTGTAGCCAAGGTCGAAGACAGAGTACGTGTAGGAGTGGGCGAAGAGAGCTGAGTGCCAAAGTGGGTAGATGATTGCATTGTCGAGCAGAGTGTCCGGTTATACCACAAAGCTGACAACGCTTGAGGTAGAAACTATGCTCGAACTATGACGGTGGAGTCGAGTGCCGTGGAGACATGGGAAGAGCATGCCCGAGATACTAACTATGCTCGATCTGGGTTGGTAGAGAAGGTCGGGTTGGGGAACATCAGGTGATGTCCACAACTATAGAGACTAGTCAGTTAAGGTCACGGTATGGCGTTATTCGACCGACGATGGACAAGGAACCAAGCAAAGTAACCATGGCAATTCGAAATGAAGGCGAGCAAGCAGAAACCAACGTCGGTTAGGCTCGTGACCGAGGTGCTCGAACAATTCCTCAGCTGCATTTCCAGAGTCTCTCAAACTAGAGAGCATGAGATAAGTTCAAGTGTTTGATCCAAATTAACAAGACACAAACATAAAGCTCATCAACGAGGACATTCATGAGAGTAAGAAAGTTAACGTTGTGTTTGACATCTTGCATGTATTTTGTAATGGTTTGAGTACCTTGCTAAGGACTAGCAAGATTCTGGTGATGGACCATGATCCGTCTGTAGGAGGGAGAGACATATGTCTTCTCAAGGGCAACCCGATATGTGGTGGAGGTGGAGAGAAATTGCATAAGCGTGGGAGACAGATCTAATAGTTGCATTAAGAAGCAATTGATTGCTGGTCGAGTATAATCCTGATTGGGAGGAGAAGCAAAGATTGGCGAAGTTATCATTGTTGAAGGACATGACTTTGAGCCATTGACTAACCCAAGTAATTCGTACACAAATAAGAGAGATGTGAATTGTACCCACCACGTAGAATAATTCATGGCTGTGAGTTTGAGCGGTGTCTAAGCACTGATGTTGAGAACAACTAAGTTCTGAGGCGAGTCAATTCCGATCAGGACCATGGGAGTACAAAAAGGCACGATGGTAATGGTGGAAGAAGAGGCGTCGGCCATTGGGGAGAATAAGGACTAACAAAGAAGGTGGATCATGAGTAGTAGCGAGGGTTTGCTGTTAAGCTTTTGGCTTTGATACCATATTATGAAGAGACTTAATTATTATAAAGAAAGTTGAGGTATATTAATATACCAATACAAGGGAAAAAAGGTAAAAGCATTGAGACAAAATGAATCCTAAATTTACTCTAATATCCAGTCCTTTTTTCTTAAACGATGGGTGTTTTTTTTTGTCATTTTTGACATGAAATCACCATTCTACATCTCTTTTTACCATTTTCTTGCTTAATAAAGTGGACCTACCACAAAAATCTGGATTTTTAATTGCTTTTCATGCTTTTGTCGTCAGCTCACAAGGACGTTGTTGGCTGCCGCTCAGGCGAATGTTTTTGTCATCATTCCAGCGGTATATGGCTTATGTCGCCTTACTACGACAACTTAGCTTCATTGCCTCGATGACGCTTTTCTGCGATAAAGTGATTCGGACAGAAACATATTTGATTAAGTAAAAACATTAAATCAAATCAAATCATGATCATTAATATATTGTATTCATAATAGAATTATCAAACGCTAGACGCTTGAATGATTCATCAGAATATTAACCCCTGATATCAGGTCATCCCTATGCTTTTAAATGAATTGACATAAAGGTTTTCTCTATCAAATATATTATTAGCTAATTAATAATATTATTATCTTAGTCATATATATATATATATATATATATATATATATATATATATATATATATATAAAATATATATGAACTCAAAACCTAACTAGCTTCAGTTCTAGAGACACTAATATAAATATTTTAATTTTTCTGAACAAGAAAAACTTAAAAAATAATTATTTTAAATCACTCTGTTAAACAAATTTCATGCGGATGGTTGAGATGTTGTTATCTCATATAATAGGGCATTATATCTCGTAAAGATCCATAAAATCGAATTTTTGACCTCGTCCTGATTTGTCTCACAAGGGAAAATAGAGAAGAACCGCAATTAGATCTTGTCTATATAACAATGGAGAAAAGAAATGCTGTACTCTAAGTGATTCTTTTGTCCATGCCGTCCATATAGAACCGAGGGTCCCATTATATGTACAAGGGAATACTACTAAGTTCTAAAAACAAAACACATTTTATGTAAGAAATTCTTTATTTATATAATTTGCAGTGCTTTACTTTTAATTTACGGAAAAATAGAACCCAACAAAGAAAAAAACTCTTCTCTTTATAACTTAATTATCACGGAAGTTTTGGTTTTTCTCTTATTCGTGAAAGTTATTTCTTATAAATTGGTTTGAATTCAAGAAAAAATAATTATTTTTGGCAAAAAAATCAATCACAATAGGTAAAGATTCATCATAGAATAAGAGACAGCTACAACCATACCGTTACGCATCAGAGTATTCACTACAAGGTTTAAATTAGGTAACATGTCAACATCATCCACATTTTGTTTATCAACACCTCGGACTAGTTAACCTTAAAATGTTGTCACGTGATAGGAATATATATAAATATTAATTGAATTCACTTTTTTTGGCAAAAGCAAGGTTCTAATATTGATTAAGGTCTTAATTTTTTTTTACCCAAATATAACTTTTTCTCTAAATAGTGTTTACTGTGATTAAGTATTTTATTTTGTTTTTTCTATAAAAAATAAACTTTTAAATTATCTAATTTTTGAGATAATAAATTTTAAATAAAAAATTATAAATATATATGATTTTATTTAATCAATAGGATGAAACGGATTATTTTAGTTTAAATTAAATCAGCACACTTAAATATTTCTAGTTCTTTTAAAATTGGGAAAAAATCATCCTAAAAGCATAAAAGTCAAAAACTACATATTTAGGTTTTTTTTATTAGCCAAAATTTTAACAACAGTTATCAAAAAACTAAAAAACAAACAAGTTAAACACTCAAAGCAAATTACTTTCAGCAAAAATCCAAAAAAAAAAAACCCATCAATCATTAATTAATCCAAAAATTAAAATAGTCCATTAAAAAAATGTTAAAGAACATGCCATGGAGAATAGCGTAATCATAACGATCCACTGATTTGTTTTTTTAAAAATTCGTAAGCATTTTAGATAATTATAATGTGTTTTTATAGAAATAAAATCTTATGTATGTTTTTAAATGTTGAAGAATAAAAAATAAATAAATAAATTATTTAATGTGATATTTAATTAGAAGGGAATGAGGTACAGTCACAATTCATCGATATGAATTTGTTATAGATTTAAGTACATTTCTCCCTTCAAATCAATTTATATTTATTTTGGCCAGAATGGATAATCTTGTCTCCTTATGATCCTTAATGTCAAACTTAAATTATTACCTTTTATCGTTCCTTCCATTTTGATACATGTTCAAAAATTCTAGTTAGACATCAAATGAGAGGTTGTTATAACAAACATTTCATGACATTTAAACCCAAAACTTAATATTATGAAGGGTTTAAAACGAGGGCTTAAAATTGATTACTTAAAACATGAGGAAGATTTAAAATTACATAAGAAATACAATGTGGTGGCAAATCTTAGTGCTGGGACAACAAGTGTCCCATCATTGGAATTATTTTCATATTAATCATCATATGTAGCAAGCTATGATATTTTATTAAAAGGGGAATCTAAGTGTAATAAAAGGGATGAGTGCTGAACTTCTATGTTGATTGAAAAGGAGGAACTTTAGGGTTATATTATCACAATTAAATAATCAGCCTTCCAATTTTGATGGCTATGATGGAACTAGGATCTTATTATTTTTTTTAATCAAGTCATTTTCTATCTATATCTATATATATTTCATCAATAGTTAAAATATTAATTTTAAATGGTATTTGAGAAGGATTGTAGTGTTTTCTCAAAATGATGTAATTAGTAATGTCATAAAATGTTGTGGCATTATGGTCCGATGCCTCAATGCCATGGGATCATATAACGACTTTTGTTAAGCAAAAATTTTGCTTCAATTTGGGGGTCAATACTATTATCTATACAGCTTAGCTTTCAAATTCCTATTAAAATGGTATTTAAATTTTAATTGAATTTAAAATAATATAATCTTGGTTTAAAATATTGTTCATCATCATTATCTGTGTTCTTTTCTCATCATTATATGTGTAAAGAAGTGTTTAAAAGAAAAGAAAATTTGTAACCTATTTGGTACTTGTTTTTAGATAATTTTTTAAAAGTAATTTCTAAAAAACTATTATATGTTGATATTTTATAAAAATAAAGATTATTTAATTATTTATATTTAAATTTTACTTTTATATTTAATTACCAAGAAGTTGAATCATTACACATTTAAGATATTCTTTTAAAGAATAATTTGTTTTTTGTTTTTTTTAAACAATATTCTAATTTTAAAATATGTTTTTCAATTTTTGTTTTTGTTTTTAAAAAATAAAAAAGGGCCTTAATATTAGAATAGTTTTCAAAATACATCCTCTAATAATACCTTATCTGTAAGAATCTCCATACTATAAAATATATATAGGTTAAGAAGCATCATTATTGAGTTTCTGATTAACACTGATTCAATTTAAATGTTTTTTTAGTGGCTTCTTCATAAGTGTTTTTGAGAGAATCACTTATATAAAGTGTTTCTTTTCTAAAACATCACAAGCAATTCTTTGATATAAAAATAAAATTTCAAATTATTTCCTAAATTCTAACAAATATTTAATATTTTAACTTAAACACTTAGAGCAACTCCAATGAGAGTTGCCAAAAATAGGGTGCCAAATACCATTTTGCAAACTCGACAATATACAAGAGCCATCTAATCTGCAGGTACAAATCAAAGGCCATTTTAATAATTTAATGTTTTTATTAAAAATATAATTAACCACAAATACGACTTTAATATACCGTTGAGAGTGAATCAATAACTAATTAACCGTTATTTTCAAGAACCTCTCAATTCTCTCTCCAGCCACAAGAGGTCACCCAAACTCACGACATTTCACACTCCGGGATGCCACCTTCATCAGTTATTTATTTTTACCGCCGTTTGGCCATTTTGGGCCAAGACAGACGACATCTGATAAGAACTCCCGTTGGAGTTGCTCTTAGAAGGCCAAAAATATTTCCTAAAATTACGGTCTAAGGAGCTCTTCTTTTTAACAAAGAATAACATCACATGTGGTCCTTCCTACGACTTATTACCTTAACTCGAGTATGGGATGAAGAAAAATGCCTAGGAGAGTATTAATTTTACTATAAAGATGGTCAATTAAATTCCTTGACATTATTTAGTAAATGGAAATTCAAAATTAAATTTTGGGGCAGTGTAGGGGACAGAATTTTGGGGCACACTAAAAAACAAAATTTGGGAGTTTACTGTTGGTCATTATTAGTTACTGTAAGAGATGAGATGTGGGTAACCTTATCTAACCAATAATAAGTGAGTTGCTTTTGCTGGATGGTCAAAGTAGATGGTGAAGTGGTCCAAAAAAGGACCCAAAAGTCAATAATATATATTTTTGAAGGGACTGATATTCATAGTCTATGTATATTGCATTAGATCAATCCCATCTCTCCTTTTCCACGTCTTTCAAGTTTCATCTCCATCAATACCTTCCTCCAATATTCGAACCACTATTTCCATAAAAGTAGCCCGGTTAAAAAAAAAGAAAGTAATTTTCGTTTATTTTTAATCTAACAAGAGAAAAAAATATATTCTTCATAAAATAGTCTATTCATTTACTTGTAGAAACAAAAACCTTTTTCATTTTCTAGTTACTAAAAATGTTTTAACTTTTATATTTTTCAATAATTTAACTTTTATACTAGTGGGTTTTTTTTAATAAAAAATAATTTTATTAATTCAAATTAACAATAAAATAATATAAACGCATATACGAAATCACTAAAAATCATAAAATAATGAAAAACACTTATATTAATAATATTATAAATTGTCTCAAAACTTATGAATTTGATAATATATAGTCACTAGAATACCTTATCACTCAACTTCTATAATATGCTGACAACCATAATCTGATTTGTTGACTCTTTTTGATCGAATATATTTTTCTCGTTTAAATCATCCGCATACAAATAAAACATCGTAATAGAATGATGAAAAACAAAAAAACGTAACAAGATGATAACATAAAACCAAATGTCATGACAAGACGATAATGAAATCACGGAAAACAAAATAAAATTTGTGATCTATAATAAATAACCATTTAATAAGAAATAAATTGATAAAAAAAGCGTATATATGGATTTTAGATCGAGAATAACAAAATCATTCATATTTTCCTTTACTTAAGAAAGATTAAATGACTAAAAAGGAAGTTAAAAGAAAGAAAGACTAGATTTTTCTAACTCTTTGTATACCAATGGGTTAAAATAAACAAAATAGTTTAATACAAAATAATATACATTTCACACCTCTATTTTCTTTGCACGCATTTTCCTTTTCAGAATTTTATGGAACCAAAAACAAACTTAAATTTTTAAAGAGTATGCATAAGTAATTGCTCCAGCTTAGCATAGCCATAGCATTTTGCTAGAGAGACAATTTGACAAAAATTGTGGGACAAATTAATATTATTCCAAACATAATCCAGATGATTTTGGTGAGGCAACAGTAGTATAAAATAAAAGGTACTGCCTAATATGTCTGTCAACTGTCAAGGCCAAGGGTGGTGATACACTGATACTGATATGAAAGGACAGTGTCCTAAAAACTAAAAAGAAAAAGAAAAAGAGAAGAGAAATCCACCCTTGAAGTTGCATAGCAACTGTCAAACCCCATAGTGCTTTGAAAGGACAGTGTCCTAAACCAAGAAGAAAAATAAAATATGTGCTCCTAACTTTCTTTCAATGTCATGGCTCCATCCCCTCCTTGCTTCGGACAAACAATGAAAAGGGCAAACTCAAAGCCATTGCGGGATCACACTTCCCATTCAATAGGGGATGAGGAGGGGTGGCTTTCTTGGACCACTACCCTGGTCCGATTTTTTTTTATGAATATATAGTTCCAAAAATTTTGAAAATATCTTAGTTTGAAAATTATTAATTCCTATTAATTTTAAAGGATAGTTTTGAATATATAGTTTTGTATTCGATATATAACTTATTATTTTATACTGAAATCATGTCCAAGTCTGATTTGGATCATTTGATACTAAATTCATGTCTTAAAAGTCACAATTTTGTTTATACTCAAATGTTAGTTTGAAGTCGCAGCTTTGTTTATATTAAAATTCAAAATTTCGAACAAATAATTTTATTGCTTTACTGCTTATAATAAACCATATTTGTGTTACACGATTCACTTTTTTTTTTTTTTTTTTTTTTTTTTAAGATGAAGCTATATTTTGAACACAACTTCCGGACACTAAGGCCCTAGATTTGAAAATATTATTTTTTGAAAATATTATTTCTAGAACTATATATTTAAAAAAAAAAACTTTTTAAAAAATCCTCACACTCTATCCTCTAAGCCGTTTCTATTTAAATACGACAACGGCACGTATTCGAAACGTAACGATCCCATTTCAATTCCACTCGTTAATTTTTATCATTTCTCATATTTATTAAAAAAATTAAACGGTGATAAATGTATCTAATGGTGATAAAAATTCTCATATCGACCTATTTAACTGTTATTTTATATATTTTATTTTTGAAATTTTAAAGATATAAAATTAATATATTTTATAAATAAATAAAATAATATAATTTATTAATTTTTTTTATTGTTACCATATATTAAAACATATATATAAAATAAAGTAAAATTCTTTAAAAAAAAAGTTAATATATATTAAGGACGGAATGGGAATAAAGAAATTCAAACCCGCTCGACCCCGGCCGTAACAGGTCATAAAAAATAAAATTCCGAACGCATTAAAAATTTGATTAGACAAATTTAAAATACCTCCGAATAGGGACGAAATAGGAAGCCGACAAAACCTCTACCCCCCACCCCGTTGTCAACCATACGCCGCTTCATTTTACCCACAAAATTGTGCCTTGTGAGTTGTGAGTTGTGGGCGGGCGTATGAGTCATTTTCCCCTCCACACACGCAAAAGCGTAGTTTGATTTGTCCTTTTTTTTTCCTTGCAGAATTGGCCCCCTCCTCCCCCTTCCCACTCCCCACAAACGTCCATAATGAAACTCCTAAGCACCAGCCTGTCATCCTAGCTACTACGGCTATGCTCTATACTCTCTCTCTCTCTATAGGCTCTCTACTACATGTACATCCCCCACTTGCATGCACTTTCCTCTTTTCTTTCGGAGCACAGATTATCGCCACTTGCATTGCCATTAACCTCGCCTTGGACTTGAAGTCATCTCTCTCACGCGTCCCGACCCACTCTCGCTATTGCCCTTTTTTTTCAAAACAGACCGTTTCATTATCCTTTTGTGTTTCAATTAATACGTGTGGATCCCGCTTTTTTGTTTATTAAAGTTTCTCACTTAACAGGTGAGACTTATTTTTATTTTTTAAAAAGGGTTTGAAATCGTCATTTATTTTTATTTTATACGACTCATTATAAGAAAAAATAGGTCTGAAAAAAATTCAATATAAGTCCGAGAATGCAAGCATTTATCGGGTAAAAATACAATCTGTCGTAATACCTCATCTAAGCCCCTAAGTTTAGATTTTTATCAAATAAACTACAAAATACAACTTTACGCTTAATCGGATGAATTGATACCAAAGATAAATAATAACAATACAATAAATACATCAAATATATATAAAACGAATAGACATATAAATAAATAAACAGTTGTCGTATAAAAGTCAAAATTTTAATGTGCCAGATTGTAGTTACTTATCAATTAAGAACCAATATTACCGTAACAATAAAATTTATTTATACTTTTTGTGTTCCAATTAATAAGTGTGGATCCCGCTTTGTTTATTAAAGTTTCACTTAACAGTGAGACTTATTTTTATTTTTTAAAAAGGGTTTGAAATCGTCATTTATTTTTATTTTATACGACTCGTTATAAGAAAAAATAGGTCTGAAAAAAATTGAATATAAGTCCGAGAGTCAGGTTACTGGAAAATATAACGAAAAGTCAGTAATACCTCATCTAATACTCTAAATTTAGATTTTTATCAAATAAACTAGCGAAAATATAACTTTTAATTTAATCGACACTGACACCAAAGATAAATAATAACAATATAATAACAAATCGAATATATATTAACGAATGTATTGATATAAATAAATAAATAAGAAAGTCGATAAAAGTTGCAAGACTGGCAAAGAGATTAGAAGCTATCAATTAGAAAACAATATTAGTGCAATAATAAAATTTGATTATCCTTTTAGGTTCCAATTAATAAGTGTGGATCCCGTTTTTTGTTTATTAAAGTTTCTCATTTAACATGTGAGACTTATTTTTATTTTTGAAAAAGGGTTTGAAATCGACATTTATTTTTATTTTATACGACTCATTATAAGAAAAAATAGGTCTGAAAAAATCAATATAAGTCTCGAGAATGTTACTTCTATCTAAAAATACAACTAAGCCAGAATACCTCATCTAAGTTCCTAAATTTAGATTTTTATCAAATAAACTGTATGGGAAAATACAACTTTTAGTTAATTGATTAATGGATACCAAAGATAAATAATAACAATATAATAACAAATCGAATATATATAAATGAATAGACATATAAATAAATAAATAAGCAAAGTCGATAAAAGTTATGTATCTCTGATACAGACTGTGTCTATCAATTAAGAATCAATATTACCAGAATAATAAATTTTGATTATACTTTTGTGTTCCAATTAATAAGTGTGGATCCCGCTTTTTTGTTTATTAAAGTTTCTCACTTTAAGAGGTGAGAGTTATTTTTATTTTTGAAATATTATTTTTAAAATGGTTTGAAATCGTCATTTATTTTTATTTTATACGACTCATTATAAGAAAAAACAGGTCTGAAAAAAATTGAATATAAGTCCAAGAGTCAGGTTATTTATCGAGAAGATACAATGAAAGCGTAATACCTCACCAAAGCCCCTAAATTTGGATTTTTACCAAATAAACTAAGAAAAATACAACTTTTAGCTAATTGATTAATAGATACCAAAGATAAATAATAATAATACAATAACACATCGAATATATATAAACACGTACATAAATAAATAAATAAGCAAAGTCAGATAAAAAAGTTGTGTACCTGAGCAGATTGGAAGCGCTATCAATTAGAAAACAATATTAGTGCAACAATAAAATTTGATTATCCTTTTAGGTTCCAATTAATAAGTGTGGATCCCGCTTTTTTGTTTATTAAAGTTTCTCATTTAACATGTGAGACTTATTTTTATTTTTGAAAAACTATTTTAAAAACAGTTTGAAATCGTTATTTATTTTTGTTTTATACGACTCATTATAAGAAAAAATAGGTCTGAAAAAAATTGAGTATAAGTCCGAGAGTAAGTTATTTATCGAGAAGATACAATAGAACGTAATACCTCATCAAAGCCCCTAAATTTGGATTTTTATCAAATAAACTAAGGAAAATACAACTTTTAGCTCATTGATTAATGGATACCAAAGATAAATAATAACAATACAATAACACATCGAATATATATAAATGAATAGACATATAAATAAATAAATAAGCAAAGTCAGATAAAAAAGTTGTGTACCTGGACAATAGATTAGAAACGCTATCAATTAGGAAACAATGTTAGTGCAATAATAAAATTTGATTATCCTTTTAGGTTCCAATTAATAAGTGTGGATCCCGCTTTTTTGTTTATTAAAGTTTCTCACTTAACAGGTGAAACTTATTTTTATTTTTGAAAAACTATTTTAAAAACGGTTTGTAATCATACTTATTTTTGTTTTATTTTAAAAGGGAAAACAAAATAAAAAATAAAAACCTTAAATATGACTCATCATAAAAAGATGTGTATAAAATAAAACCGAGTATAAGTCCGAGAGTCAAGTTATTTATCGGTAATGTACAACCTAAGCGCATTACCCCATTTAAGCCCCTAAATTCGGTTTTTACTAAACAAACTAGCGAAATACGACTTTTGACTAATCGACACCTGGATACTGCACAAAACAATAACACATCAAATATATATAAATGATTAGACATATAAATAAATAAATAAGCAAAGTCGATAAAAGTTAGCAAAGACTGAAAGATGTTGTGTTTCATCAATTACGAAACAACGTTAAGAATAATAAAAATAAATAAAATATTAACATTTAATTGGAAATTGATTATAGATTAGAGGTCAAATTATTTATTCAAATAATATATGGAATATTGGGCCTCACTCGAGCTCATTTATTTATTACACATAATATTCCATTTTATAGGAATTGTAAGAATCATGTGATTTAAAATTTTTAAATCGATTTAAAATTGAAAATTTGAAAAATTAGAAGTTTTAAATTGAAGTTTGAAGATTGAGAATTTTGAATTGGAATTTTGGAATTTGAAATTTGAAATTAAAAACTTTAATTTTATATATTTGAGATTTGGAATTTAGAAATTTAAAATTAGAAATTGGGAGACTTGAATTTTAAAATTATGACACTTAAAATTTGAAATTGAGAATTTTTAATATTGAAATTTGAGATTTGAGAAATTTAAATTAGAAATTGGGGCACTTGAATTTTAAATTGGAAACTTGAAAATTTGAAATTGGAAATTGAATGAATGGAATTTTGAAATTAGGACATTTGAATTTTGAAATTGGGAATTGATAATTTTGAAATTGGAAACTTGAAAATTTGAAATTAGAAATTGGAAGAGTTGAATTTGGAAATTAAAGCACTTGATTTTTTAAATTGGAAACTTGAAAAATTGAAATTAGAAATTGAGAGGCTTAAATTTGAAATTAGGACACATAAATTTTGAAATTCAAAATTTGTAATTTTGAAATTGAAAACTTGAAATTTTGAAATTGAAATTGAAACTTGGGGGAATTGAATTTTAAAATTGAAAAATTGAATTTTAGAAAATGAGAATTTGAGAATTTGAATTTTAAAATTTGGACACTTTGAATTTTAAAAATTGAGAAATTGAAATTTGGGGATTTGAATAATTTAAGGTTAAGTGATGGTTCATGGTTAAGGAAAAAATAAATTGAATTATTAAATAAAAAAAACATTAACAAACAATTTAATTAAATAAACAAAAAACAAAAATATACTTACAACGAAAATAAAATCATAAGAATATAAATTAAATGATTAATTAAACACAACAATAAATTTAATATATATACAAGACAATTAATTAAAAAATAACTATTTAAAAGAAGAATTTTTAAATAAAAAAAAAGTCAAGAAAACTTACTTGGTAGACGGGTAGCTCCGCGAGCCGAGTAGCCTCCCAAGTTGAAATCGCTTCTAAAATCGGGATCATCTCTTAAGATTGCCTTCGAGCCAAGATTGCTTCGAAGACCATTTTATTAAAAAAAAACTTTAAATTGTGAAACCACTTAGAACCTTCTACTCAATATGGGGGGAGACCCATAGTTTTCTTTTCTCCCTTCCAAACCAAAGGGGAGAGACCCACAGTTTTCTTTTCTCCCCCCAAAACCAAAGGGGAGAGACCCCGATTTATAAGGAAATGAAGGCTTTTTTCCTTTATCCATTTCCAATGTGAGATTGTCTTCCACAAAGGAAGAAACATCCCAAGTCATTATTTTTATTTTGATGTTTAAAGCCATTATTTATTTATTTATCAATTGTGTTATTGTATTGTTATTATTTATCTTTGGTATCCATTGATCGATTAGCCAAAAACCGTATTTTTCTTAGTTTGTTTGATAAAAACCCGACTTTAAGGGTTTAAAGGGGTATTACGCTTCCATTGTACTTTTTCGATAAATAACCTGATTCTCGACCTGCGCTTTGCTTTTCTGCACTGCTTTTTCTTATTAAGCTCACATTTAAAGTTTTTCTTTATTTCGTTCTTTAAAATAAAATAAAAATAAGTTTTCAGACTTCAAAATCAATTTTAAAATAATTTTTTTAAAAAATAAAAACGAGTTTTATCTTTTTAATGAGAAACGCATAATAACAAAAAAAAAAAACAAAAGCGAGGTTCACAATGTCATGTTTTCTCATGCATTTTACCTCCCCACTGTCAATTTCTTCTTCTTTTTTTTTTTTTTCATTTATCTTCTTGTTTTCTATCATTGTTCTCAATTTCAAATAATGAGCAAATGGATCTTTCAGCATTGGTTCAGTTTGTCATTATCAATAAAACAATTTAAATGATGGCGGAATTTCTCTTACACTACAAGGAACATGCATATATTATATATTTTTTTATTAGATGTTTAAGGTGGCGTAACAATATTATTTTTTATTTTAATAAAATAATTATTAACTTCTTCTATATTATCAGGTACTGACCTAGCTAATGCCTATAATTTTTTTTGAAAAAATTATTCCTTTGTAAAGAGGTGTACTTGAATTAAAAAACCTTTATTATGCCTCATCTGAATTTATAAGATCCTATACCACTAGATTAGAGTTCCATATTTATTAATTTATGTCTCATCTAAATTAAATTCTTAGGTCGTCACTGTATAATATTGTTTATTATTCCTTTTAAAAAAGCAGATAAAACATTTTTTATTAAATGGTTGCGTTTCAATTTTTTTTTTACTTTAATAAATAATATTCTTCCATGTAAAAATAAAATTTGTCAAAAAGAAAACTCTGAAAATACTAATAAAAGAAAATAAAAAGAAAACTAGAAGACAATAACTTTTTTGAGGAAAATAAAAAATATATTTAAACTCAATAAATTAATTTTATATCTTTAGTCAAACTTATTTTATTTGCTTCTCTTTATATATCTCTATTATATAAAGATTAAAAAATTTATATATTTTCCTGATTTCAAACTGAGCCCAAATATTTGCTAAGAAGTGAAAATAATTTAATTTAAGTTTTAAAATTTAAAAATTTAAAATATTATATTTTCAGACACACGAAAGTGCATATCTACTTTTTTGTATGAGAATTCTCATATTTTATATTAAAAATTAATATTATTTTCATGTTAGTTTACTTCCATCCGAACGTGCATATAAACCTTTTGGGATGGATGGTACTTTTAATTGGAAAAGTTACAAGATGCTTCACCTGATTCACGAGATGCTTCATGTGATTGGCTTCAAATCCCAGTACAGGGAACTTTCTGCGTCATTTCTTGACACAATATGATAAAATAAATCCAAAACTTATGGTTATTGCTCAGTTTTTAATTATAGTTCCCTATTTTCAACTATTTGTCCAAGGGAAGATGATCATACCATGTGTTATATAATAGCCAAAATTTAAAATGTCAACGATCACAAAAGATTAAAAGTTTACAACCATGGTAAGCTAACAATGATATTTATGAAGGATTATACTGGCATGCACCAATCAAATTCAAGAATTTGAGCATTTTATGAATATATCATAAAAAATCTAACAAAATGTAATAATGATTACAACTTAACTAGATTATGTTAGGTTTGCCACCTAAATTAGGTCAACCTGAACCAAAGAACATCAAAGGTGATCCAAGTTGATACTGGACATCCAACTTTGATTGTTTGATCTAATTTCGACTTGATATTATTACAGTTTTAAGTCAGATATGGTTTGATTTTCGAGTTTAGATTTGGATCGGTTAAATTGGACTCAGGTCTAAGGTTGATTAAGTTACATATGTCAAAATTTAGATAGTGAGATTAAATTTTAAAGTAGCAATGGAAGAAGAATATTGAAAGTTTATGTTTATGTTTCTAGTAATATGTTTTCAACCCTTTCCTCTAACATTAACAAATTACACAAGATAGATATCGACAGTGGCTTGAAAATGAATGTTGTTTCACTCGCTAAAACCCCAAAGGAGAGGCATGCCCATTGGAAGCATTCCGTGCCTTTTTACGCCAAATTCTGCATAAAGGTCTAATCCGCTTAAGTACGCTCCATCAAAGATTCGCCTTTATGCTACCGTAACGAAGGCTCCAACTGCTCGCCCAAAGGCCGACATATAGGAAGTTTCCCCATAGATAAGGGAAATAGAATAATCCCCAATAATATATTATCCGGCAATCAAACTAAATCTTACCGCTAGGAAAGTAAAGATAATTCACAATATTACATACCATCAAACGATCCCACCAATAAAGGAGAAATAATTCAAAATGTAGCTACACTTTCTATATCCATAATCAAATCCGATATCAAGAAAATATCCCATCCAATGGGAAAGGTCCAATCACCATCCAACTCCAGAAAACATCTACTATAAATACAAGCGCCACCCTGCATCGGTGAAAGGTAAGCAAACATACGCAACACATTCGCCCTCTAAACATTCCATCTTTTCTCACAGGAAAGAACTGACTTAGGCATCTGGAGGGCCACCCGGCAAGCCCTCGACCCCTTCTTCCTTGGTTACAGGAAATACACGGTCCAGAGCCCGCACCAACACTGCAATGATCCTACTTCAAACTTCAATGACCGCAAATGATCCTAGCTTCAAATTTCGACAATCCAGAGCCTCGCAGACCAAATTTCGCCATCAGCCTGTGTCCCACTAACGACCCCA
This sequence comes from Tetrastigma voinierianum, assembly GCA_016808115.1. Lineage (NCBI taxonomy): Eukaryota > Viridiplantae > Streptophyta > Magnoliopsida > Vitales > Vitaceae > Tetrastigma > Tetrastigma voinierianum. Next base: position 129,958 of record JAEQBH010008447.1, on the reverse strand, counting down.
AACACGCTCCAAATTCAGTCCCATTAAAAAGCATCATCGTGATATTAATATAAATCATAATATAAGTTTTACATGTTAGGTTGTTCAATCCTACTGCTCGGTTTCAAATTGTCACATTTTAGCATTCCACTAAACCAAAAATTAATACTTACATTGAAATTTTGGGATACATCGACAATATTTTGATAATTATTGGAAATTTTTGCAAAATTTCAGAAAATTTCCCGATTTTTCTTTGGACTTTTTGGTCAGCTATGTTCAAATTTATTTAAAAATTGAAAATTCAGTTTTATAACTAACTAGGAAACCGACACACCACTATCATATTTAAGTGCAAATCATTTTAATCATTAGCAGTAATTAATAAACAAATTGTTTTTTTTTTCATAAGTCTTTTCTAAGTCATTTATACCATAACACTCTTGCAAACCTTAGTCGCCCCTCTCTCTTTTGCTCCCCTTCCAAATTCCTCTTCTAATTTCATGAGCAAGGATTTTCGGTGCCAAGAATGGCCTGAAATCATATCTCCGCATCTTTTTCTTCTTTTTTCTCAATAATTTTGGTTTTTTTTTTCCAATAGATATGGATTTTTTTTTCAATAATGTAATTCTTCCACACAAATTTGGCTTTTACTTTGTTTTATTTTGTGTTTTTTTTGTCGATGCCTTATTGCGACGTATAGTGGTGGTGGTTCAAAGGTTGGTGATCTAGCAGATGAGCAAAGTAATGCTTCTCGCCATAGAAGCTTTCGCTGTTTTTTCAACATGGGTGGATTGCTATCCCGGCCTGATCTCGACCCGCAAGCAATCGCATTTCCTCGTTTGTTTTTTGGCTTAGTTTTATGTTTACACTAAGCAATAAGGGCGGTAGAGTTTTGCAAATTTCTTCCTCATCTAGAGTCGAGGTAGGGTTTTTGTATCTTAGTTAGAGAAGCTCTTTGTAGCCTCTTCCTCATAAGAAGATGGTTAAACTATGCTTTTAATGATCCATATGCAGTGGAAAGTTAGAGAAAAGTAATATGAGCTACTCTTAGTTAGGAGATCACCTATGTAAGAGTTCAATGGTGACATTTCAAAGGGAATTGAGCAAGGTGCAATTTCTATTAAACTCTTGTCAAACTAGGCGCATGTATATGAACAAAAAGAACATATAGTTAGCTGGAGTAATAATCGCATTAGAGTTGTAAAGTAATAACTGAAAATAAAAATATTCATGCTTGATCCCCTCCATGGATCTCTTGGATTGTCAAAATCAACCAACAAGCATAGAAGAGGAGAAAGGCGGTACATTTTTTAAGTTTCAAACTCCCAATGGGTATATACGGTTTCCTTTAGTGTAGATCAGCCCCAAATGGTGTAGATTCGCAGCAAGACCACAACGACTAGCAGTTGGACGTCTCTAATGGTGATCCACACAAAGGTAGGAGAAGAAAACTATAAAACTTGGGTAAATTTGAAATTTTTTGAGAAAGGGCAAAACGGTAAATTATCGATACGGTACAAGATGCAGGCCTAAAATTTTTTAGATCTTGGATGACAAAACGGACCTGACCATTGGGTTCATCTCGCGAAATCTAGTTACTCAGATGAATTTTGTTGAATTCCGAGACAGTCGGATTTTTCACGAATTCGAGGCAACGGATGTCCGGTAAAAACCCAAAAACATGATTTTGGGAAATAATTTAAGTAAAGTTCATTTAAAATAATTTGAACTTGAAACGAGACAAAATAAATCATTTCGAGGTAGAGATGGACCCGAGCAAGGGTGGACACATGGCGCGACGTGGGTCACTCCCTTAACTTAAAGTTAAGTTAGAACAAAAAAGGGGATTAGGACACAAGAGAGCTCATTTTCCTATTTTTGGTTGTGGGAGAGAAAGAGAGAGAAGGGAGAGAGCACCAAGCTTCTCTCTTCTATCCACGGAGTTCTGTCGGTTGGATTTCGTCTGACCAAGGCTTAAAGTTCATCATCTCGACGAGGATTACGCGTGGGTACAAAAAAGAAGAGGTTTCATCGAAGATCCAAGGGAGGAGTTTTTTGGAAATCGAAGATTTCGGGCTGGGGAGGCTTCCCACCCGTGCAATCACGCTTCAATAGGTAGAGATTCTTCCTACTATGGTTTTAGTTCCTATTTTTGGGCTGATTTTTGGGTAAAAAATAGTGGAACATGTTAAGGGACTATTTAGGCAGAAAAATGCCTAAAACCCGACTTTCTTCACCTAGGAGAAGGTGAGCTTTGCTTAGGCGAAGGTGTTTGCCTCGACGAAGGAAGGCTTCGCTTAGACGAAGGTGTTCGCCAAGGCAAAGGTGGGTTCGCCTAGGTAAACTTCCACGTTGTGTTCTGTTTCGCCTAAGTGAATCAGAGAAGTCCTGCTGCAAGTTGTTGGGGGATTTTTGTGGCTCGATAGTGGCCGGTTTCGTGGCACGGTTTTAAAAGTGTCCATGGTATGCTCAAAGCATGGTTTAAGGGCTGTTTAGTTGAAATCCTTGCCCTTAGGGACTGTTTAGATTGAAAAGAATTAATCTGGATTGACAAGGGCCGGTTTGGCCAGAATTGTGGCTTGTTCAAAGGCTTGCTTGGTTGATTTTATGGCCAGTTTAAGAGCCCGGGTTAAGGGGGTTGTTGTCATATCAGGCACCTTGATGTGCCATTCTCTTGAGGATTAAGTGTGTGTTGTTGCTTGATATGTGATAACATGCTTGTGGTAGTGATTGATAAATGTTAATATATGTGTTCAAATGTATTAACATTGAATGAATGTTTGTTTTGGAAATTATATGCATGTGATATAATTGTTCATGATACAAGGTAAATTTTATGGTTTATATTGTCCATATATGATTATCTTATTACATGTGACATGGTATTTATCTTGTAATGGCACATTGGTACTGCATATAAGGAACATCATATTTCATGGGTGTGGGTGCATGGTTAGGATCAAATACCGAAATTGGTGATTTGATGAGTGGGCTCGGTACCGTTGGACAAAGTCCAACAGAGTCGCACGGTTGAAAGTAACAAAAAACTTGTGTCGGGTAATTGCAAGAAAGGTTAGACACTCCCTTGGTGAAACACCTGGACCGGTTTACCACACTACAATCCAAGTGAAAGTCCAAAAGTGTAGATCTGCAAAGTGAGCCCGCGTGAGACTCCAAAAATCCGCTACCCATAAAAAACACAATGGTTTTGTATATAAAATGTTCATTCGAAGAATGACATCCAAAAGTTTTGGTTTATAAAGACATGACTTTTGTTTTGAAAAGGATCATTGCATGTAATCTATCAATGACGTTTTTTTATCACACATAGACACTATCGCTATGGTGGAGTCGGTAAAGACTCGATATGAGAGTCGTAAAGACTCGGATATGAGTCAAAAGACTAGGTATGGGAGTCTTAAAGACTTGGGTACAGGAGTCGGCAAAGACTCTGCCAGCATGAGTGTCTCATCTCATTTCATGGCATGACATGTAGAATCTGCTAGAATCGACATATTCTATCTCTGTAATGTCGATAAGAAAACATTGCATGTGCACTTAGGTGGGGAGTAGCCTCTGTAGGATTTACTTTATTGGGCATGGCTCACCCTATATGGGATAACATTTCAGGTGCGGGAAATGTGCCGGTGGGCGATTCTCATTCGGAGCCTCGAGAGTAAAGAAATTCAACATGTGACTTTATAATTACTTCAGAATTGTTTTCAGAACATCATTTTGTACAAATGAATGTTGACATGTAATAATATGTTAAGAGTTGAACTCAAAACTCTTATGGGATTTATGTGTGAAATTCGTGCAGGTTTTAGGTTCTGCCTCGCTTAGGCGAAGGTGGGCTTCGCCTAGGCGAAGCCTAGGGCAGTCATACAAGTGAGGTTCTGCCTCGCTTAAGCGAAGAGAAGATTCGCCTAGGCGAAGGTGTGCTTCGCCTAGGTGAACTCGAAACAGTTGCCAAGTGTCGTTTTTCCTACTGTATTGTATTTTATACAAGATGGTTGTTTGGAAGAGCTCCTAGTACAAACGGGGCTTTGTTCGGTTATGTGAAATGATTGGTCCCGGTGAATGGGACATACTATGTGATATCTGCAAGTTACACGATATCCAATAGTTTCGCAGTCGATGGTTTAAATCAACGGGATTCAATCGGATTTTGGGGCGTCATAAAAACCTCCAAAGGAAATGGCTAGGTTTTGATTCTTGGTGCTAGCAAAGATCAAAACCTAAGAGGGAAGCTAAGATAAATGTTTTCTCTCTTCTTTGATATGAGAATGATGGTTGAATTGTTTAAGGTTCAGATATGAGACTTTTTTATAAGTTTGTAAAAGGAGAAAAGGACTAGAGTACCCCTCATTAATGAGGGTGGCCAGCCACATGCATATCCATGCATGTGTTCTGCTATCTCATGGGCTTTGGGCCTAAAAATGAGCCCAATGACCCTTGTGGCCATCCAAATGGCACAATAATTCTTCTAATCTTGAGTTAGACTAGTTCCCAAACATTCTTGTTCAATTTGGATCATATCCAAATTACTTTCCCTCGCTTGGATCCCATCCAAGACCATTTTATTCCTTTTTCATACCTTCTATGTGTGTGACTCATAAGGTTTTCGATTATGTTGGCCATTTAAATCAACCATTGATCTTGAGTAAGTCATGAGCGGTATCTAGTAACACATCATGACCCCCAATTGACCGAAAGAGTCAATGGTTTGACTGCGAACCTTCCATATGCAATATACCATGCAATCCTTTCCTTTCACTCCATATGATACTCAACTTGGTTAAGAGCATAGAGTATGCATTAGCTCCTACTAGACTGGCTACGCCACACCTAGCCCAAGTGTGTTTATCTTGTCTTTGAGATCCATTACTCATAAAGCATGCCATTGAAGACTCTCTTCATGACATTTCCACTCCGGGTCATAAATTCCAGGCACAACTCCTACAAGAGGCCTAGGGTATATCCTCTTCTATCAATGTGCAGGAACTTGGCATTATTGGCTACCCATTACTTTCATCACCTCAAGTCGTACTAATCATCATCCTATAAAACAACCCTTCATAAAGGCAACAAGGCTTGAAGTTAAAGTACATAATTAGCATCCAAATATTCTTAAGCACATCAAGTCTAAGGATACTTGCACCATTACTATGATAAGAATATCATTGATGTTTGCATAGATAATCCATTTGATTTTCTCATAACAGGTCTTCGATGTACTTAACTACTCTTAGCAAGCAACCACATGCTAACTTTAATCATCACTATGATCAAAGTTTATGAGATCTACTGCTTGATCAAATCAAGAAGTATAACATTTGCTAGTATATCCGGATAAACAATATCTAGTCTTGTTGATCCTATGACTAGGGATCATTTAGATACAAACGTAATTACACATTATAGAAATCTCATTATCATGATCCCATCATGATTTCCTTCATGCTATGTTAATGTATCATGACTTCATTAATTTATTAAAGATCGCTATCAATTCAAATTATGAATATCAAGTTAATGAAGATGTGTTTATTTATATAAATTGGGCATACAATAAGTTCTAAAGGTGATTGCCTTTAGAGCACTTCACTAACAATCTCCTACTTGCACTAAAGCCAATCGCCTTTGTATTTCATACCAAAGGCTAGAACATACGAGTCATATTTCTTTTGGGGAAGTGGCTTAGTCATGGGATCAACAATATTCTAATAAGTGGGCACTTTCTATGTGATTACATCATTCTTACCAATGATCTCTCTAATCAAATGGTCTTTCTTGAGCACGTGTTTGGATCTTTGATGAGACCGTGGTTCCTTCACTTGCGCAATGACTTCATTGTTATCACAATACAAAGGTATTGGATCAACAATGCTAGGTGCCACTCCTAGTTAAGTAATGAACTTCCTTATCCAAATTGCTTCCTTAGCTGCCTTAGAAGCTACAATGTACTCTACTTCAGTTGTGGAATTAGTAGTTGTCTCATGTTTGGAACTTTTCCAACTAACTGCTCCACCATTCATCGTGAACACGTAGCTTGATTGAGATTTGGAGTCATCTCTATCACACTGTAAGTTGGCATCCGTATACCCCTTCACTTGGAGATCACTATCTCCATCTCCATAAATCAAGAATGCATCCCTAGTTCTTCTCAAGTACTTAAGGATATTCTTGATAGCTACCTAATGACCCTCTCTAGGATCAGACTGGTATCTTCTCGTGACACTTAGAGCATATGATACATCAAGTATAGTACATATCATAGCATACATGATGGATCCTATAGCGGAGGCATATGGAATCCTACTCATGCGAGTCCTCTCATCTTATGTTTGTGGACACATTGATTTCGAGAGTGTAGTAGTCTCAAGGGTAATGAATATGAAAGACCAAGCTACCAAGGAACTTGTCTATGTATGTAGACTGTGAAAGACCAAAGAACCTCTTAGATCTATCTTTATAGACTATAATCCCCAAAATATAGGTTGCTTCTACAAGGTCTTTCTGCGGAGAAAATCTTCGATAACCAAATTTTGACCGATTGTAATGTCGAGACATCGCTTCCTATAATGAGTATGTCAGCCATCTACATACAAATACAATATTAGGAACATTACACTCCTACTTACCTTCTTATACAATAAAAGGCCTATACGGGATTTTTTTGAGAAACCAAACTCTCGATACCATCAAATTGGATATTCCAACTCCTAGATGCTTACTTCAATCCATAAATGGATCTTTGAAGCTTGAATACTTTACTGCCATCTCCGGATGTGAACCCCTTTGGTTGTGTCATGTACACATCCTCTATGAGGTTTCCATTAAGAAAATCCGTCTTCACATCCATTTTTCATATCTCATAATCGTAATAAGCAGCAATGGCCAGGAGTATCCTTATGGATTTAAGCATGGCCATTGGGCCAAAAGTCTCATCATAGTCTAACTTTGTCTTTTGACGATAACCCTTAGGCTACAAGTCTAGCTTTTATAGGTAACCACATTACCCATGTCGGCTCCTTCAAGACCCACTTACACCCTCTATGGGATTTATTCTCTGGTGGATTCAACCAAAGTCCATACTTGGTTTTCATAATATTATCCATTTAATTTCATGGTTCTAAACCATAAGTCAGATTTTGAATTATTCAGAACTTCCTTGTAGGTAGTAGGCTCATCACCCATTATGAGCACACACGCCTTGTTAAGTTATGAGAAACTGCATCTCTCGTGGATCGCAGACGTATCTTACTCGACCTACGAAGGGCTTGTGCTTCATAAGGTTTAGGTGTTACTTCATCCTGATGAATAACATTCTCATTCAGTGGATCATCGTCTTCTTGAGCACTCTCTAAGAAGACAACATGATTTGAAACAAACACCTTTTGTTCCAAAGGATTATAGAATTGATATCCTACTGTTTCCTTAGGATATCCTATAAAAAGACACTTTTCAGATTTAGTCTCCAACTTATTTGACATAATCCGCTTCACATAACTGAACAACCTTATACTTTCAAATGAGAAAGGTAGGGTTTGTCACGCCCGGATCCTGGTCTGACCCGATTGGTGGATCCGTACCGAAGTCCGGGGCGCGAGACTATCTATACTATACTATACTATCTATATCCTATACTGTACTGGGACTCTCATTGACCTGTTCTTTCTCGAAATGTGCACTGCACTGTGAGTATACAAACAATTTCAGTAATAACAAAATCATTTATATATATATATTAAAAGGAACTACCACCCGAGTGGTGTCCATAAAAGTCTATACACATATATAGAGTCCCATTTACCCATACATTTAAAATTTTCTATTACAAAACATCGAGATTATGAAGCAAATACTGGTAGAGCACCCATCTCCGAGTCACCTTCTTCTTTGTCGATGGAATGTCCTTCCTCTATCCTGTCTTCGTCTCGCACTACACCTGACATTGGAATCGCATAAGCTTTGTCACTTAGTGGGGAATATAAGCATGGACAACCACCAATGGCGATCGTCACAAGCTTATACATATGCATATCATCTATCTATACTGCATTCTATAACCTTAATTACTTATCTATCATATACTTTGCCTATTGCATGTCAATCTCTTTCTGCATATTCTATAGTTCGCATATCTTTTATCTATGCTTTACATAGCCTATACTTATCATGTTCATTTCCTTTCTTGTTCATTTCCTTTCATGTTTGTATACTGTGCATGTTACATATACATTCTTATCTCGTATACTTTCATATAACCTATCTTATAATGTCCTGTACTTTTATCTACATTCTTATACTCCTTTCACGTTCAAGATTTTTGGTATGCTTTCCATGATACTTTCATGTACTATATTTTCCTATGTTTTCCATATACTATACTTTCATATACCTTCTCTTTATCTACTTTCTATCCTTTTCGTACTATACTTTGTACTTTCTATATAATCGTATCTAATGTATTGTTTATATACTATTTTTATATATATCTATATTCATGTACTATTCATTTCATATATTGTTTTCCGTTATACTTTCTATATGATAATCATATACTGCGGCTTTTCATCTTATACTATCATATACTATCCTTTCATGTGATATTCATATATACTCAGCTTTTCATATATTGTACTTTTCATATACTTTATCTCACATATTTATTTCAGGTCATTACACTTCTTTATTTCTTGTAATTCTTGTATACTTGTCATATACTTTTCTCTTCATATACCGTAATTATTCATATACTTTTCATGTAATCGTCATCTTGTACATTACCTCGTTTCTGTAATCGTCTATACTTTCATCGCATAGCGTTGTTATGCTTCACATATCATGTCATTTCCTTTTGGTTTATGTCCGCAAATACCTTAGGAAGCGATACGGAAACTATGTATACCCGATACTATCATCGCATAAGGCGCTGATCTCCGTCTCGTTAATACCCGAAGGTATCGTCACTGTACGAGACAGTGACCTATGCCATATGCTACTCCATTCGAAGGTACTATCACCGCATTTGCGCGCGATCTCTATCTATTGTGGTGACCTTTGCGGGCCACCTCGATCCAAACAGATCTATGTCATCACTCCAAACGGGGCCTCGATATCTCGTCTATGAATATGTCATGCAAAGAATCGATCTTCCTATGTGCATGCCTATCTATCCCTCTACTAGTTCTAAGTGCATAAATCGCCTTTATTACATTTTTCTCGTATATATCTCATAAGCATGAATAACTATTGTTATCATAATTGCTTATGCATATATACTAATATTACTTTACTCAGATTCGCTCTCATATCCGTAGTTTCATATTACTTGCTCATATACTTTTATAATACATATATTCATATCTTTTTCTATCATTTAGTTTTGTCTATCATATATCATGAATGCATCTATGCACTCTTGTATTCATATATTCATATATAGCTTTCTATATTCATATCTCTTATATCATTTATTTATTCCCGCTATGTCTTCATCTCATTCATATACTTTCTATATTTCTATCATGTATGCTCTTACTTATTCATATATATTCATATCGATACACTTATATTCATATATTCTTCCATATTACTTACTTTGTCATGTCTTTACTATGCCTATCATTCATGTGTACATATACTTATTCTTATGCTTTGTCATCTTTACTTATTTCTATCGTTTCTTAGCATTTACGCATTTCTATCATGTGTTCCTAGCATGTTCCATCTTATTCATTTCTAGATAACTATCATATGTCATATCATATATTCCTATATTCATATCATTTACGTATTCTATCATTTGTGTACTTTAGACTATCATATATCTTACATTATATCCTATATTCATATCATATCTGTTATTTCATTTGACTTATACCTATCATATTCATGTTTTATGAACATATCTATACATATTGCATTTTCTATATTTTTCTTGTTTCATGGCTATTACATATAGCACTTCATATACTTATGAAGTAAGATGTCTATGAGATCACACCTCATTCATATTTTCTTATTCCTCTATGAATCTATTTTACTTAGGAATTGGAATCAATCCAATCGGATCATCCAACTAAAGTTATGGCATTTTCATGCCAACTAGTCATTTTACCGATTTTTCTAGTGACAGTTTGTATTACCCATTTTCTCGGGGTCTTAACTTCATATTTTGACACTATGTCCTTATACTCATTTAAATCTAAGGTGATAAGGGTTCTATTCCAACTGGAATCACCCACCTGGAGCACCGAACTCAAGCCACAAGCCCGAAACAACCGGACTTCTCTATGTTCAACACCGAACCAGAATTCCGTTTGCACATGGTCCCACTTCGAGTGGATTTTGGGCCACTTAGAGTCAGAATTTGACGATGTCTATTTCTATATGGATGGTTATCCTTGAAGTCTATTTTAATTGGTCACTTGAATCACTCAAATCGGATAAGAAATGGCGTTATAGCCAAATACAAAACCGGGTCAAAACTCAAACCGTAATCGCGCGCACCGGCGTTACGTTCAACATGCATGGTACATGTTGGCCAAATGACTGGTAACTGAGCGCATTCTAAGACAAGTTCAATGTGTACCGGTACATGACACCCGAAATGCCCAAATTGTGTGTTTTTCTCCAATTTTTCCATATGTTTCAACCCCAATTAACTCTATACCTCATGAACACTTCAAGACCACTTCAAATTCATCTTATGATCACTTCTCTACTCAAATCCTCTTTCAATTACATATATTTCTTCAAAATCTTCCATGAATTTTCCCCCACACAACTCTAATATGGGTCACAACCCATACTCAAGTCAAACTCAAGGATTTGTTAGGGTTTATTCTAAACCCTAGCTCAATTACTTGACATTTAACCATGAATCCAATCTAAAAGGGGAATTCTATGATTATCTTGTACTATATGGGGTTTTATCCACCCTATTTTCAAGAATCCAAGGTTTGGATACAATTCTATCAAAACCCTAGCTTTGGAGATAAGCTATTAACCATAACAAGCCTTAAAATTCCATGTGATCTATACAAATTCCAAAGTTCCATACCTTTTTGGAGCTTGGCTTCTCTTCTTCCTCTTCTCTTCTTCCTCTTCCTTCCCTCTCTTCTTCTCTCCTTTGCTTTCCCCCCTCTCACATTTTTTCTCTCCTTGAGACCAACTGGGTCTTAAATCCACTTTTGAGTTAAGGCCATGTTTGGCCTTTAAATAAAACCCATTTTTGGTTCTTTTATTTGCCTTTAACCCCATAACTCCTCTATTTACATTTCATTTTCAAGCATTTTAAACATTAACCCCTACTCTTTCACTTTTATGACCAATAGGTCTTTTTTAATAATTTACAAGATTGCCCTTGTATCTTGTAAACTTTTCGGGTCTCTCGTTTTATTTTCCGAAAAATTCCATTTAGCTTATAATATACTCCTCTAAACAAGTCCAAACCGCTGGCAGATATTTCAGCCAGTTGCGCTTCTCGTTATTCCATATCTCATACGCAAGAACATCAACCTGGGCTTTGATGGGACTTTGATTAAGATATAAGAAGTAGTCTCTAGTGCATTTCCCCAAAAGGATTCTACATATAGCGACTCAGGGGCTCATCATAGACCCCACTCATGTCCAATAAGCGCTTGATTTTCCTTCAGCCACACCCATTGTGGTTAGGCGTGTAAGGTGTCCATTAGACAAGATCCCATCTCGACTCAAAATCCAATTTCCAAAATCTCAATTCAAAATTCTCAAACTTAAATTTCAAACTTTCAATTTTCAAAATTTCAATTTCAAACTGGTTTTGAAACATTCAAAACACATGATTAATTATACAATTCCTATAAAATGGAATCTCGAGGAGTTAATTTGTGCATATAAATGTGCTTGGGTAGGGCTCGACATTCCATTTATCCTTTGAATAAATACTTTGAAATATGATTTAAAACAAAATCTTAATTGAACGTGAATAGTTTGTATTTTATTATCGTACCAACATCAAGCTCCTAACCTATTGCGCTTCTAACATGTTGTCTAAGTGCACTCCATTTTTCTCATTCGACTCGCTGATTATTTACTATATACGCCTTAATGCGCCAGACATATCGCTTATATTTATTTATTACTGGATTAGCTTAAAAACCATATTTTCCTTGGGCTTGTTTAAGCAGGTACTTAACTTTAAGGCTTATGGTGTTACGCCCACTGTACCTTTTATGATAAGTAACCTAATCCCCAGACCTAGACTCAGGTTTCCTAAACCGGTCTTTTTTTTTTTTTATCACGAGTCATATTTGTGGTGATTTATTTCATTTTGCTTTCCCCTTTTAAAAATAAAAAACAAAACGAGCGACGATTTCAACCGCTTTCTAAAATGGTTTTTTAAAATACGAAAAGAGTCTCGCATTTTGTTCGAAACACACAGCAAAAACGTGCTCCATTGTCTCATACTTTTTATTTATATATGTAATCACAAAAATAAAACAAAAACGGTTAATTAGGGGGCTATCAAAATTTCAAACCTCAATGGGCTGTGGGCTTATTTGGGTCGGGCCAATCGGCCTCGGGTTCCATTCAGGCCAATACTTTTTTATCCCAATCCTTCAAAATTTCGAGCAAACCCACCTTGACCCATTGGGCCGAGCCCACATTCCCAGCTCTAGTAACAATGGATCATTCTTTATTCTATAAAATGAATAGCACTTTTAGCTTTATGCACTTCAATTATTTTTTTAAAATTATTCAGTAACAGTAAAACATAATTACCAATGGAGGTCCTTTTGTTTATAAAAAGAAAATTAAAGGATTTATAAATTCTACTCATGCATTCTAGCATTCACATGGGCTCAACGAATACCATTCATATGAAATATGAATGAGTTAGAGAGAACTTACATGAAAAAACATATTAATTGGAAAAAAAGAAACTAAATGACAAGAAGTCTCTATAAATAACTCATATAAAGTCAGCTCAACGCTTTAAAAACATGCCAACATACGAAGAGCAATTGGCTTAAAGCTCGAAATTCCAATAAGTGATAATTTATTATTACATTATAAGAACCGTTTAGTTACGAAGTTAAAATTAAATTCGAGTCTCAATAGAGATAATTTATTACTATATTATAGTAAAATATTTAATTATAAAAAAAAAAATAAGAAAAATAGGTACGAGATTATCAATTTGAAACTAATTAGACATTCATCATCAAAAATTGAGTATTTATGATTCAAGCTACTTTCATAAAAAATAATTAAAATTTTGCTAATATACTATCATATGTACTATCAAATTTAGTTAATACACTATCATAACTACTAATTATGTAATATATTTACATAATCCTAATCATTTTTTTATTTTATCTGAATAATCAGAATTATAAATACCCAACTCTTAACGATGGATTTTCAAATAATTTGAATTGAGGAGCCAAAAAAAATGAAAGGATAAGAAGAGTTAGGTAACAAAACTAGATGGACCCACCGACATCAACCCTAATGTAGTAGGACTCTAGTGGGAATCAGTTGGGCCCCACTTTGTAAACACGTGTTGACTTCTAAGCCCAATATCATTATTATTGCCCCAATTGTCACAAAACTGAACCTTCTCGTGCGACTCACGTGATTCTCAACCCTTATCCCCTACTCCACTTATAGTTTATTTTATATTTATGTTTTTATTTTTAGTGTGGAAAATCCATTGTATTCTACATGTCTCCACACATCCCACCAATCACAGCTTACTTTGTTTTTTTGTACATATTCTCGAGCCCATCCTTGTCGGAGGGAGGCATCGATTCAAAACGGAGTTAGCTGTTGATGGTAACTTACACCACTACCTACTCTACCTTGTATCAGCAACCTCAACACCGTCTTAGCCCCAGTCATTCTTCTCGAAAATGATACTCTGACCATTATCAACTCCATCACGTGAAAAATCAACTTTTGAATTATATTCTAAAAATCATTTTAAAATCTTTATAAAATATAAACAAATTTGGATTTTCTTCGTAATGTTTTTTTATATCTGTTTTAAAAATAGTTTTTAAGCTTTTTCTTTTTTTTTTTTACATCTATTCACTTTATATATTAAATTATACTCTATTTTTATATGAAGGCCAAATAGTTTTTAAGTAAAAATAAAGATATTTCACATTTTAAAAAAATATTTCTCCAGAAAAATGTATAAATAATTTATTTTTAAAAACAGGTTTTCATTCCAGCTTTAAAAAAAGTGACAACTTAATTTATAATATTAATTATAGAAAATTTGATTATTATTAAAATAAAGACAAATTTAAATCAGGAATGAAATTAAAAGAGAACAAATTTTAATAAAATATAAATATCACTACTATAATATAAAACAAAATTATAAATTAAAATTTCTAATTAAAAATAAAATAGCTTTAGATAAAAATATACAGACGTTAATATATCCATATAAAAATTCATTTTAAAAATAAATTACACTGATTCCAAAACAATAATAGTTAAGAATATATTCTTGAAAATGAATTAAAAAAATACGAAATAAAATTATTTTAATTTGTAACTAAGTTAAATCTTTATTACATGTACATATTCAATATTCAACTATAATTATTTTCAATTCCAAAATATTTTTTAAAATTAAAAAATTTGTAAAAGATATTTAAAAAATTCATTTTTCACTACGTCTAGAATTTATTTAATTAGTGAGGAAATTTAAAAAATATTGCTATAAACATTGCCAATAACAAATTCATGATTTGATTCGTGCTAACTAGTACTAATAGTCTATTTTTCCAATTTCAAATTATTTTTTTAAAGTCATTCAGCTCATTATGAGTCTATCTTTCTAGTGGGAAAATTCAATGAAAGGAGTGTAGTTATATAGATAATATAATCATTCTAAACCAAAATTTATCCATTAACTTCTAATAACGACTGTATTATTTTTTAAGTTTTATATTATCTTTAAAATTGCAAACTTAATTTATAATATTAATTAAATATAATGTAATTCTTATTAAAATAAAGGCCATTTTCAATCGGAAATGAATGAAAAGAGAAATTTTTTTAGTAAAAAATAAATATCAATACTATAACAAAAAAAAAAATCATAAATTATAATTTAATTAAAAAATAAAATAGCTTTAGAATATAACAATATACAGATGCTAGACCTGGGAGGGAGTGCATGATCATAGGAGCTTAAACCGATGGTGTATATGTATAAGTTCTTTCACATCATGGACCTTCAAAGGGTGCTTGATACTGGCCCTTGGCACCTCGATGGGCACCTCCTTGTTTAAGGTGCCATTTTGGGTCCAAGTTTATGAGGTGGGCGGTTGTCAAATAGATAATTATGAGGTGGACATTTATGAGCAGTTTACAGTTCTTGGTGTAACGCTTACGTTACGCATTGATGGTGACATAACGTCGATCGAGGTGGATAACCACTACCACAATTTTTTAATTAGACTACGTCTAAAAAACGTAGTCTTTTATATATATATATTACGTTTTCTAAACCGTAGTCTAGGTGAGTGTGGTTAAAAGTTTGAGTGTAGTTAAAAGTCCCACGTTTGGACTACGTAGTTAGAAGTCAAAAAAACGTAGTCTTTAAATATATTTAGACTACGTTTTTATCATAAAATGTAGTCTATAACTGTACAAAAGACTACTTTTTTTCGACTTTTAACTACGTCTATTATGTACAAAAGACTACGTTTTTTTTACTTTTAACTACATCTACAACTGTACAAAAGATTACTTTTTTATTGAAAAACGTAGTTTATTATGAACATTTAGACTACATTTTTCAAAACGTAGTATAATAACCAACTCGTTATACAAACATATACTTTCAATTCCAAAAATACCAAAAATATCAATCAAATATCAAATAATCGCCATACAAATATCCACATCGCTTTATAAACAAACATCCATAACATTTCTTCAAATGAAGCCTTGCAAGTACTCGACCCATTCTCCGTGCATAATGTCGATCTCTTCTTGTTTATAAGTTTTCTTCTCGCCAAACTGCATATATACATAAGTTACTCAGAAAAAGAGCACTAAATAACACGACATAAAAATCTAAAACCATAAAAGTACTACTTATATGAATCACGACGCGAATAACCTACCTTTCATCGGTTGAAATGATACGATTTTCAATGATCTCCTTCATATACGACGACATAATAGCCACATTCAACACTTGATGGTTGCTTAGGATACTTGAAAAATGAATTTATAAGTTTTTATAAGATTCAAACAAATAAGATCTAATTTTATGAATTATTAAAAAGAATGTGCAACTCAATATACCTTAATAGACTCCTAAATAAGTTTTTTTCTTGCAACTCTGTCAGCTTTAGCATTGTATATTTTGAGAGCATTAATTTAACAAAGTATAATAATAGTGTGAGATTCAAATGATATAATTCAGGCAAATTACTATAAAAATAAAGAAATAAATACTACGTATTAATAACACCTTTCAATTCTTTCTTCCCGCTGAATCGCCCAATATAATCACAAAAATATACTTTGTCCCCATGAGGGTCAATAACCACCAAGGACCAGTGATCCATTCATAAATATAATAACAATAATCAACAACTTAATATCAAAAATATCTATTTTCATTAAAAAACTACTTACCCAGAGTTATAAGGAGCTAGAAATAATTGATCCACATAACAATGCTATAATCTTTTAGCAATCAAATCTATTCATGTCTGCTCAATCCAGAGTATGAGACTGGTCTGTGGTCTATGAAGCCATACATGTTGAGCAGCATTTCTCGAGTCGGGGTTGTATAAATAGCTACACAAATCAAATTATTCAATCTACGCTTTTATTAGAAACTTGTAACATATAGTAATTGCATATGAAATGCAAAAATATAAAATATCTTATTACCTCATATATAGCACAATACAACTAGAAATAATTTTCTCCATTGAGCAAAAGTTATCGATATCTTCTCGAATAATATAACAGACCCATTCATAATCAAAGACACCAACATCCAATACCACAATTATTGTATTTGTATCTCCCAACTTTTGCAATGTGATTATTTAAATATGACAAACCTCCATGGACCTCTTTTTCTTTGTTTTCTAATCAGAACTTTTGCGAACAATCTTAGCTTACCACATTAATGA
Source organism: Tetrastigma voinierianum (assembly GCA_016808115.1). Classification (NCBI taxonomy): domain Eukaryota; kingdom Viridiplantae; phylum Streptophyta; class Magnoliopsida; order Vitales; family Vitaceae; genus Tetrastigma; species Tetrastigma voinierianum. The sequence goes on along the minus strand of JAEQBH010008447.1, from coordinate 112,799 downwards.
AATTCAATTACATAATGCTATATAACAAATAGTTTATCACTATAAATTAATCATAAATTATAGATAAGTTAAAAAGGTTTAAGATACCTTGACTCGATCATCAATAACTAATGATCGAGACCATGCAACGTGAGAACCAACAAAATCTTTAACTTTCACAGGATCATCACCAATTGTTATTGGAAGGAGAGCATCATTATCAAAACAAACATCAATAGATATTAATATAATTATGAATACCCAAAGGAACTCCATGTACAGAAGTTTGGTGCTACATTCTCAATCACCGTACCATATCCAATTATATTAGCACTCCATTCTACGCCAATTTGCATGGTTTCCTTCAGCAATAACATTAGAAAATATACTATGAATTAAATAAAAATGCTACAAATATAAATAATTATTAACATACCTTTGCATGTTTCTTTGTCCAATGGAAACTAATTCTATATTTGCATCATTTTGTGTATCAAAAGCAGCAATAGTTTTATTTGATGCGCTTTAATCGATGTGCCGCCTACCTTTGTCTCGAAACATATTGAGCACTTGGTAAAGAATTTTAGGAATTTCTCTCAACTTTGTATTTTCATGAAGTTGACGAGCCGATCAAGTAATGATTTTCTTTCCTCAAGATCTTCCTTGTTGTTGGTTCAGCTTTTTGTTCTTCTAACAAATGTTGTAAGAGTTCGCTTGTTTTTATTTTTTTCGGAAGATTGAAATAGGTTGTAAGCGTAACCATGCCTCCAACACCCCTTACTCGACCACTATGTTCGGGATTTCCCAATGCCATTCCTAGTATGTCTTTTTGTCCCGATTCTTGTATTGATCAATCTTTCACCTTCATTGTATATTCATCCTGATAAATAGATAAAATGAACCATACATTAGGAAGTTATAAAAGAATCTATAATTAGCTATTAAATTAACAATAACATATTTGTCATTTTTACAATTTTATGTATGACTTGGATGACTTCACTATCGAATCCATTTAAACTATTAGGCCATTTATATTATCTATTACTCTATGATGTCAGATCCGCCGGATGTCGAACGTAATTGTCAACTTCTCTTTCACTAGAATGCCATATCAAATCTTTCGATATTTGACGAGTACCATACATTCTTCTAAACCTGGGTATTAGGGGAAAAGATCACACAACTTTTGCCGGCATGCCTACTTTTGAATTATTGGATCCTTTAGGAATTTTCCATCTTGATTCAGAACAATTTGGACATACATCAACATCCTTGTTTGCCTTTCTATACAAAATGCAAGCATTTGGACATGCGTGTATCTTTTCATATTGCATTCCTAAGGCGCACAATGTCTTTTTTGCTTCATATATTGATGTTGGCATCAAATTTCCTTTGAAGCACATCACCCTTAAAAGCTTAATAGCCTACAAGAACCCAGACGTCTCCACCCATATTTTGTTTTAAAGTTGCATAATCATACCAAAACAGAAAGCTTAGTGAACCCACTACAACCAGTGAATAAAGGGCACTCAGCATCATCTAACAAGTCAACGAATTTCTCTGGATTACATTAAAATAGATCTCTGGCTGCTTCAACCATTTCCACAGCATTGATATCATCATTGTATTGAAGACAACATTCTTCAGCATCTAAGGTACACTTATCTTCCTCAACATTACATATGTTTTCACCATGCCATGTCCATACGTCATAACTTGAGCTTCCATTCCATCACAAATAGATGATCTTCAACCACCGTGGATATCATGAACTTTCATTCCCAATATTTTATGCATGGACATTGTATGGAACTAAGGTTACCTAAATTTTTTTTAACATAATTCAAAAAAGCTTTGACACCATCCTCGTATCTTTTTGTACGTCTATCAGCAGAGTACCATGACTTATCTAGTCTGTTTAAATTCAAAAAATACTAGTAACTAGTTAATTAAATCAATAAATATAAATGATTTTATCCAACAAACTAATTAAATTTATCAAACCATAAGTACAAGGGAAAAAAATTGAAAGATGACAAGTAAATTAAAAGATAAATAATAACTTCATTGGTTCGGGCCTTTTGATTTGTCATCAATTTCTTTTGACTTACTTTCCATGCCTGGTGAATTCACCATCTATGTCCCTAAAATATAAATAGAAGTTAAATCTGCATATATATATTAAAACAAAAAATGATTATGCTCTCTACATAAAGAGAAACAAATAATAAAGAGAAAAAATAGTTTTGAATTGTTCCATAACTATATATCATACTCTCTGGAATGACCTTGCATAGTTTCATGACGACCTGATAAAAAATGGTTACATATGGGATCTCCAATCTCACCACCATCAAATCAAACACATTTTATGTCATTTCAATGCACGTAACTTATCACTATATGAAATTAAATATGAAATATAAAAATTCTAGAGTTTTGGACATATGGTTTTTTTTTTTAAAAAGCAAATTAATAATAAAATAGTTTAAAATTGAAAATAATACCAAACTAGTGCGTGAATAGTAAATGTCGTGAGTTAGTCACACGACATTCACTTAAAAATTATCAAAATTGTAAGCTAAAGTTCATTAATGTAAAAGAATCCTCATACTTATCATGTTTACAACATTCAAATTATGCAATCCCGATGAGATCTCCACATGTATTCAATAAAAATCAAATGGTCAAGGGGGATTTTACCCGAGCATATTAACAAGTGTACCCACAAAGCACTAGAACTCTGTTTTTTGTTTAAGAGATATATAATTATAGGGAATTTGTTCTATATAATGGATTCAAGGTATCAAATCATATAAATGTTTTATAGAGAAAAAAATAAAGAAAAGAAAAGAGATTGATGTAGGAAACAATTCTAATTAAGTTTATGAACATAGAGGTCAGATGAGCAGATGTGGTGTTTGCATAAACTAACTTGTGAGCATTTAGGTTTTCCTATTAAAAATACTTCATATCTTATTGGTTAATCTTTAGATTTTCTTTTCAAAATTGCTTCCATCAAGCATCTACTCACTTATAAAAATTAATCTCAAAATACAAAATAAATAAGGGATTCAAAATGCACCCAAATTCATTCTTATTTGTTCTCATTTTTCTATACCCATAGATTCAAACGTAGTCTATTTTTTTGAATACTGAAGACAAATACAATCACTGTGTTAAGGAAATAAACAAAATTAGAAACCCTAACCTTAAATCAAAATTTCATTAGCAAGTTTGGATCTTGCTTTTAGGGCTATCTTCTATTGAAAATTTTAATAAAATGAAAACAAAACAAACCATTTGGGCATGTGCATTGTTGAACTTACCAGCTAGGGTTTTGAAGCCTCTACCATGGCTGGTACCTAACCCATACTCGATCGATCGAATGATAGATCATTGAGAGAGAAAGTGGGAGGTGTCGAGAGCGGAAAGAAAGAGGGATAAAGAGAGGGATGGGATGGGTGGGAAGGAAAGAGCGGATTTTGTGGGAGAGGACCAGAGAGATAGAGAGAAAGGGTGGGGGTAAGGGGTTTCGAGGAATGAAGGGAAAGATGGCGAAAGTGTTTTAAAAAGTATTAAAAATATATATTTATTTTTAAAGTTGATTGATTCAAACGAAAATAAAATTAATAAAAATTTTCACGGTTTCATTTAAAATATATTTTATAAAAATTATATTTATATTTTTAAGCGATTTGTGTTTACTTAAATAAATATTAAATTTGAATAAATATATAATAAAATAAATTTAATTTGCTTTTTTTATTTAATATTTAGCTTGGAGATGATAATTCAAAATTTTTTAAATTTATCCAATTATGCTTAATTAATATAAAATAATGTTTTCATCTTCTATTAATTTATGTTATTATATTGATTTTGATGATAATTTTAAAAGCTATTTAAATTTTTGAAATTCTTAATTTAATATATGAAGGGTTTCGTGGAATTATGGGAAAGAGGGCTTAAAGTGTTTTAAAGTATTAAAAATATATATTAATTTTTAAAGTTGATTGATTCAAACGAAAATATAAATAAATAAAATTTTTTCAAAGGTTTTATTTAAATATATTTTTATAAAAATTATATTTATATTTTTAAGTATGATTTATTACTTAAATAAATATTAAATTTGGGCAAATATATCATAAAAATAAATTTAATTTGCTTTTTTTATTTAATATTTAGCTTGAGACATAATTCAAATTTTTTAAATTTATCCAATTATGCTTTAATTAATATAAAAAAATAATGTTTTTCATTCATTTATTAATTTATGTTATTATATTGATTTTGATGATAATTTTAAAAGCTATTTAAATTTTTGAAATTCTTAATTTAATATATGAAGGTTTCCTGTGGAATGAAGGGAAAGAGGGCGAAAGTGTTTAAAAAGTATTAAAAATATATATTAATTTTAAAGCTACTGATTCAAACGAAAATATAAATACAAAATTTTTTCAAAGGTTTTATTTAAAATATATTTTATAAAAATTATATCATATTTTTAAGTATGATTTGTGCTTAATTAAATAAATATTAATTTTGAATAAATATATCATAAAAAAATAAATTTAATTTGCTTTTTTATTTAATATTTAGCTTGAGATGATAATTCAAAAAATTTAAATTTATCCAATTATGCTTTAATTAATATAAAAATAATGTTTTTCATCTATTTATTAATTTATGTTATTATATTGATTTTGATGATAATTTTAAAAGCTATTTAAATTCATGTGGCGACAAAGAATTCATGTGGCGATAAGGGTTCCAGAGAAAGAAAAAACTCTAGGGAAAACCCATGTCGCAACTGAAAACTTGGTTGGAAAAAGAATCAAGGGGATGGGCAACAAATTAAGTCGCGACAAAGAAACTAGGTCGCGACAACCAAATGAAGAAGATGCAAAGAACAGTGTTGTAACAGAAGACATTAGGTTGCGACTCCATATTGGAAAAAAACAAAACAAAGAATGTTAAGGGCAAGCAAGGAAGTCACTTACTGCATTCTAAGAAGTTTCTCCGTAATTGCAACTCGAAGGCACAAGCTCTTTAGGTTGCAACCAATAAAGGAGTCGGGCCATCAGAATTGGGAAAATCCACGTGAAGCCTTTGAATTAGGCTTAATTTCTGGAAGTGTATAAATAGGCGTCCCTGCTTTAAGAGAAAGCAGCTCTTTCGGAACCCAGATCCTTGGGGGAGTGAGAAGACTCACTTGTAAATTTTTAGAATTGGTTTAGTTAGAATTTTTTGATTTTTTTTCTTTTCTAGATTTGAACCAGTAATCTGTTTTGAATTTTGAAGCTAGATCAAATAGTTTAATCTCTTTTCCAATTATTGCTTGGAATTAATGAAGTCTAAACAATTTATGGAATTCATTTCTTTTCAGTTTATTACAGTTATAGTGGAGGTGCTTGATCAATACTCCATTGTTGATTGTTATTCAGTTTTTGAGAAGTGCAACTTCCACTAGAATAGATATGTTGTTAGTTATAGTCTTTTCTGCATAAATTAGAGGGAATTTCCTGGATTTGGACTTTATTTGGTTGATGTTGTTCATGAATTGAATTGTTCTCAATATTAGTATCGAATACCCTCCAAAGATCATCATATTCCTGCTTCCGATTTTCTAGGAGGCCCTCTCGAGGACACGAGATGGAGATTCCTTAAAACTTGGAGCATCTAATCTAGGGTATGTTACTAGGACTATTGAAGAACCATGAGCTCAGAGTTCACTCTCGATAAATTTCAATTCACCTGGTTTGAAGTTGAGCTGATTTTCATTTATCGATTTAAACGATCGTGAGATTTCCTTTGATCTCGATGGAAAGATCCCGATCCCGTGTTAGCTGAGATCTAATCAAGGAAAGGGGGAACTTCATCGGATCTAAAGGAAGAGTCATCAACCATTTTGCAGAGGTTTTGCAATGACCCTCTGCCTCTTGGGAAGCAACCAGTACCCTAAGAAATGGGTATGAAGTATTAGAAAAAGAAAATGCCTTTGATCTTATAAAGAGTGTTTTGATTACAAGTAACTGATTAGATCCCAGTTTTGAAAGAAGTGTGACATCTAATTGCGGCTAAGGAGAAATCCAAGCTGCACTATTATGAATCTTTTGGCCAAATCTAGGATCCGTAATCGTGAGAGAGTCACAATATATTATGATGTCTAAATCGCTATTTCACAACGCTTCTTGCCGTTGTTCACTTTCTAATAAGAGAACTGATGAGTCCAATTTATTTTATTTGTTTTATTTCCAATTTTATCTTAATTATAGAAATATAATATAGGATAATCTTGCTTTCCAACCTTAGTTTTTAAACTGTTACAAGGAGGTGCAAATAGTGTGGATCTTAAGTAGTTAGGGTAATTGATTTTAAAATTTCGTCAACTTCCTATGAATGATATCCGACTCACATTTTTTTACTACTCAGATGACTTCAGGCACTTGCAGTGTCTTAGACTAAAGAGTAATTTCAAGAACATAAAACCATTTTTCTAATTTTTAAACAACTTAACTCCAATTTTGGTACAACTACAGGGGAATTGTAAGGCTCTAGTAGAGGTATAAAAATTGAAGGGTTTAGTATACACATTCTGTAACGCCCCAAAAATACCCTAGAATTTTTATAATTTTATTATATTTTGGGTATGAATTAATAAACTTAAGGTTTTTCCGGAAAATTGATGAATCGACAAATTTATGAAATAACAAATTTAGTGAACCCGAAATTTGAGCACTAAAACAAGGATAAAATTGAAATTTCCATAAGGGAGATAAAATCATAAAAGGAGTAGAGATGGACCACATAGTAGAAATAAAATGTTGATTTATAAAATTAAAAGAGTAAAGGACTTAATCTCTGCAATATGGAAAATTAAAAAGATAAAAGCCGAGCGTTGGAGGACAAACACAACTAATTGTTCTATTTTTTCGCCTCTAGCAAAAACGGTGAGAGGAAAAAAGAAGTGGAGAAAACAAGGGGAAGAAGATGGGTTGAAGAAGGAGAAGGGAGAGGAAGATCAAAGCCAGCAGTATGTTTTCATCTAGATCAAGTGTGTTTTTGATTTCCTAAGGCTTAGCTGGAGAATTCCCTTGTCTAGGGTTTTGTGGAAGAGATCACCCAAATCCTAGATTTGTTGAGTGTTGTGGGTAAACCCAATTTGTGGAAATAACCTTATAAATTGTCACATTTAGGGTTTTTATAAAGAATTGTGACCTTAGGGTGCGTTCTCTGGATTTCATCTTAAGGTTTTGTGTTTTTGAGGTTCCACACCAATCTCAAACGTTGTGGAGTTGGATTTTGATGATTCATGATGTTTTGAGGTGTTATGAATATAGAAGTTGTATGGAGGAATTGGCATCAAAGTGGGGAAAAATAACAAATTATGGGCAATTTTAGCGGTACCGCATACGAAATTATGAAAATGGTACACTCACTGTAAGCCAAAGTGTACCGTGACACTAGGTGTACCGGTACACCCCTGCTCGTTTTCCGTTTCACCCGGGCCAGATTTTGGCCATAATCTCTGCTCTCATATTTCCTTATCCGATTTGAGGATTCAAGTGGCTACGTAAAATAGACTCAAGAGAACCAAACTTAGCATAGGAATTACAATTTTGATCCCGGTATCAGTACCAATTAAAGTGGGGCCATGCAAGCCAAATTCCGGGGTTCCAAATACTTTGAACATAGAGTAGTCCTAAGAGCTGACTTAACTTGAGTTTCGGTCCGAATCAAGTGATTCCAGTCGAATAGAACCCCTTAGCACCCAGCTTTTAAAAGAGTACAATGACCTAGAGTCAAACATGAAGTTAAGACCTCGGAAATGAGTACATAAAACTGTCCCCAGTGTAATCGGTAATTTATTAGTTGGCACGAAAATGCCATAACTTTAGTTAGGATAATCCGATTGAAATGATTCCAATTTAAGGAGTGTGTAGACTTAGAGGAATAAGAATGAGACTAAGTAAAAACGTACCGCACTCTGCCTCCGCAAAGTTTCTCGCTGCTCGACGATATTCGTTTAGTATGATTATTATTTGCTTAATCACTAAGAGAGTGAATAAATCAGATTTTGACTAGGTACGGGTGAAGACGATAACCTGACCTAGGATTGACATCGAGAAAGAAACAGAATCGATAATTGGTCTGTTCTATACCCGTTCTTTATTCTAGTTTGTTCTATATCTAATCTTTATTCCAGTATTGTTCTATACTTGTTCTTTATTCTAGTTTGTTCACCACACGCTCTTTATTCTCATATATTGCTCTCATTTAAGTAAATATGCATATATATCGACATTAGTATTTGAAATGTTCGACAGCATCTCGCATGTATGCATGTATTCGGCTACAAGCGCATCTTATCAGATAAAAGTAAATTGATTTGAAACGTATTATTGAATGACCAACATGACGGAATTCACCAACTGAATTATTATGAAGGTAACCGTATTTGTCTAATGCGGAATCATGTTGCTATCAATGACAGACATGACGTGTGATTCACCAACCGACCGTAACGAATGTTTCGACTTCTATAGTTATGTGACTATAATATTGAACGCTAAATCACATTACTATCAATGACAAACAGACAGATTCACCAAATCAATATGTCGCGAAATGTCGACTACAGTCATATGTGAGACAAGAATATTGAATGTGGAACCACATTACTATCGGACGACAAACGCATGTGATTCACTAACCGAATCATTTCTGGGATGCCGAATTTATAGTTATATGTGGAATCACAAACCGAACAACGAAACGATGGTTGCTTCGTCCTGATTAGTATGCCTAATTCTATTCCCAAGCGTAGGAAATTCTATAGCGCGCCGCTCTTAGCATTGTAATACTGCGGGGAATCCATTACGTGTCATCTCCACAGGAGTGGTCTGATTCGTTGATCAATAGGAGCTATTCTCCACTAAAAGTATGGTTTAAAGAAACTCAGAATGTTGTGGTTGTTTTATTGAATGGTTGATTGGTTTGAATGTTTTAAAATAGAAAGACAATTGCCGGGATTTTTGGTTCCACTCACTTTGACTGTGTAAGTCCCACTCTTATTTTATAAACTCATCTAGGAACCACAGAAACGTCACGATGGAGGATTTTATCTTTGAATGCCTTTGAAAATAAAGATGATCAAGAAATACTAAACACTTGTTCTCAATTAAACGAACCCTTAGTTGGCATTATGATCAAGCACAAATCGCAAACTGAAATATCTCGTTAACACGTTGTCAAGAATTTGCCCAACTAATGGCTAAAACTTTCTACACAAGTGATCAATAATATTACACAATCCGCTTAAAATCAATAGAGGAATCGAGGGACTTTACCTTGATCGAGGTGAGTTTCCCCCGTATGATCCCAGCAGTAGGGGTTTAGAACTCCATAAAACTTATAAGAACAATTAAAGATAAAGAACGATTAAGCATAAAAACAGTACCTTGCAAAAATCAGAATTAACTTGTAAAACCGAGAATGGAGAATATGGAATGCTAAGATTTAAAACCGAAGAAATATTTATGCTGAAAGAGTACAAACTCTTGAACTGGAATTAAAGAGGAAAATCAAATCTGGATCTACTGTGCTACTGCTCGAAAAATGGAGAAAAACTATTAAACCTAAAACCCTAGAATTGAAGAACTAAAAACTAAAGAAAGAGAAACCAAACTAAAAGTAGAAAAGCGAAGCTCGACATTGTGTCCCCTCCTTTTATGCTCTCCTCCAAAGTGATTTTTCCATTTTGGTTCGCTACTAAGTGCCCTCGCATGGATCGAATTCCTTGGACAATTCCCGGTTAAAAGATAGCAACCCACCTAGATCCTTAAGTCCCACCGGTAGGCCGCCACCGCCACTTCTTCCAAATAGGGTGCTACCTAGACTTTAAGTCCTACCTAGGGACTTTGTCCATCGCCGCTTTTTCAAAGAGTTCTACCGGTGAAACTTTAAGTCCTACCGGTAGGATCGTCCTCCGGTGCTTGCTTCTCCTGGGTTCCCGAGACTTTCACAATTGCTCACCCACATCTACATTGCTTCTCATATTAAGCTCGAGCCATCTCAGGCACTTACGTTTAAACCTAAAAAGACTCCGCACAAGTCCGGGAAACACGTAAGCAGATTAGAAAGTACCGTTTATGCTAAACGTGAGTACATTGTGTTTGTCGTGTTCCACTTTTTATAATTATCACTCAACGTGTATTCATCACACTTCACTCCGCATCTTTGCTAGTCCCTAGCAAGATTTAGAATGAAACTACCCACTAGGTATGAACCTAAATGTAGCGCCAGATAATATAGCTTTTGCACCTCAAACAACACTTATGGAATAAAGCATTTCACCCACGTTGGTACACATCAGCATGACTCCAATCGCTTCAACCACATTCTACACAATGAGTATTATAACATGTAAACACAAAATTCATTAGGGACTCCAGGATTTCTAAGAAGTAAAAGATAGTCATGCTTGCAATGAACTGAATGATCAAAATTAAGTACACAATCATATAGCATAAACATGTAAACCATCATGCATAGAGTCTAAAGGAAACGTAAAACACAAGTCGAATCAAAGAGGTCTTAATAGCTTGTAATGACCATGGGTTTAATGAAAGAAAAGGGAAAATCAAACGGTGTTGGCATGACATGGCTAAGGTCTACTACCCGACAAGGTTAACACCACCCTAGTACGTACTTAAAGTGCAAAATATGCAAAGGTCATCCTCATCCTCATCGAGGAGAATGCCCTCGTCCACGCAATGGCTCAACTTTCTGACTCTCCTAAATCCGAGAGGTAGACCGCCATCTGGCTCACCATGGAATATGTGGCTCAAGTTCGCAAGACGTCGGTCCAACCGCTTCAGCTCCTGGCTGATACAATCAATCCAATTCCTTGATCCGCCGTCCATCCTCTCTCTCCAAAGGCGATGTGCCTCATAGTGGTTGAACTGTGGAAGAAGTGGTCCGCTAGCAAATGAGGCACCGTGGTCGCGGGCTTCCAGTAGAGGTCGCCCAAGCCTTCATTAAGGTCTAATGTGAGATCTCGCCTCTCACGAGGTATCACTCCTCTTTCTTTAATCGCTCCCTCTCATCCCCGCTTCTTCAATACTGTCACAAGCTTAGGAACGGAATATCTCGCGGCCTGAATGGGCCAATATCGTAAACTCTCATCGGCGCACCATATGACTATTAGTGCATAATCACAAGCTTTCCAAATCATAACCTCGTATAACAACTAACCTGCTCTTGACCGGGAAGCTTCACAACTATTCGCCAAACACCATTGTGATGACTACCACCAGGCGTATTCCCGCTTCAACTTTCCAGGATAAATTCTTAGTGTCTCCATAACCACCATGGGCATGCGTGATGGGCACATGGCTCTCGCAGAAAAGTCGGGCATCGAAACTAGTAATGGCCCCGAGTGGATATGGTCGGCCTGATGTCAGATCGAACATAATGGAAGCTGCATAAAAGCATCGAGTCAGAGCACACGGCGCTGCTTCCCATCACCGCAGGTTTCCAACACGTAATCGACCACGATCTTCCTTCAACTGGTGAACTCCCGAACAACTGAAGGTAAATACCTCTATCTTCCCGAAAGTCAGCGCATATTTTTGCTCCTCGTGATAATTACCCTGGCGGGGTGAGTATATAAAAATGTTTTTATCGACGCCTCGTGATCGGAAACCTCATTTGCCATTAATCGAACCTATCGTCACCTCGAATCTTTCGCAAACATAGCCTCAATCTCCTCATCGACACCGTGATATCCTCACTTTCGAAGAGGATATAACCTCGTTTTCCTTTCTCTTTTCAATCGGGCCGGGGCGGCATCGGGCTCTTTCTTCACCGCCGCTCCATGAGAACCCATGCCTTCCCTTCCTGTATTTTCTCGAATCGCCATGAGATGCATGATGATAGCGATACCCGGCCCGCATGGCCCGTAGCGCAAATAATCATATCCCGCACTTGCCCTCGATCAACACCGGGCTGGGTCTCGTGTACATCTAACAAGAATCTCCCGCCATATGGAGAGCATAACCTCCCATCCAACAATCACAAAGGATTAAAGAAATAATCAACCAACAGTCCACATTCACCGAAAGAAAACAATGCTAGTGGAGGCATAACTTTTACCACGTAAGGCGAACACCGATCGCAGTAATCAATCTGAACTCCTGACCGAACCCCCGGGCGATAACTGAGCTTGGAAACGCTTGTAAGAGGAGCACAATGCATGGGGCCTTCGCTGATGTTAAAAACAAAAGGGATATGAAGGGGTGCCAAGATTTTAGGCTAAAAAGCCTTTTGCACAATTTCCGCCGATCCTACCGGTAGGACTTAAAGTCCGACCGGTAGGACTTTGCTACTGCCCACTTTTTGTCAAGTCCTACCTAAGAGACGAAGTCCACCCAGACTTCACTGGCTTTTTTTTTTTTTTTTTTTTGAATATATATATAATGAATATATATATATTTTCCACTTTTGGAATGGTGGTGTGCACCATGATCTGACTTGTTCAACTGCCATTCATCCAGGTTTTTCTGCATGTTTACTTTCTCTTGTTCAAATTCCACAACTTACTGCATTTGTAGTCTTAGCACTGATTTCATTCTTCGGGGATGTCTTCAAACTTCTCCATGAGAATCGTCGTTCCATGAACTGACCCTAAGGTTCGAATCAACTTGACAACTTAAAGCTCAAAATGGGTGCAAGGGTTGAGACACTACAAATCCACTCTGCATGCACGTAAATGATGGCCTCTAATCATTTTCCACTTATGCAAGGTGTTCAGAAAGACTATAACGCATTTAGATTAACATGACCAAATAAATTGATGCACAATGGGAAACCGTGGGAAGTGTGAGAAGGCAAAAAACAGTAGAATGCAAGGGGAAACAGCTTCACAGAAGAATATGAGGCCTGTGTGTGCTTGTTAAGATGCACATGTTAAGACAGATGTGGAGAGTATATGAGATCAAGTGGGTAGCTGCATGTGATAGTGAAACATAATATTCCAAAAGGCAATTGAAAAATCTAATCTACACTCAACACATAACAGCAGTTACATTCAAACCCAGTGTACCTACCCCCACAACAGACAAGCATTGTCCCCAATTGTTGAACTAAGGTACCCCCACAACATAAGATTTCGAGTGGGCTCACGTAAAACAAGAGCCTTAATTTTTATCCTAATTTTTTTATACGTGATGGCAAAGAAAAGGAAATAACAGAATGAAGTAAAAATAATAAAACAAAAAGCAAGTGAACAAAATAAAAGCAAAACTATTTACACAATTTAAGAGTGATGTGCCATTTTGAAGGAGAGTTTTTGAGAGAGCTGCCTACCAAATCTTCTAATGGTGTTCTCGAGGATTGAAATGTTCAAGGAACGGCCTGAGGCGTTGGCCATTCACTCAAGGAGTGTCCATTGTCCGGATTTTCACTTCACCGCCCATATGATAGACCACCTTAACAATGAAAGGGCTGGGCCCATCGAGCGGAGCTTTGAAATAGATGTAATCGGAACCGGTACGTACACTTTCTCGATCGTTCAAAAGATTTCCCCGGCAATGGATTTGTCGTGGAATGACTTGAGCCGCTCCTTGTAAATTCTGAGCTTATACTCCGCAACTCTTCAAGTTCATTTAACCCGCAATAACCGCTACCGCTGGAGTTAGATCGCAGTTAAGTTCGACAGCCCAATAAGCCCTGTTCCATCTCTATCGCAACGGCAAGCTCTCACGCATAAACTACCATAAAGAAGAGATGTACTGGCGACGCTTTTAAAAGCAAGACGTGCATGCCCATAGAGCATCGGTAAGACGGAGTGACCAATCTTTTCGACGAAGCAACCGTCTTTCTAAAATGTGTTTTATCTCCTATCAAGAAGCTCACCGACCATTGGTCCAGGCGGCAAGCAAGTCAGTAGATACTTTACGGGTGACCCATATTTTTTTAGCGCATTTTCAAAGATCGATTGCAAAGCGGAGTCCACCATCACTAATAACGCCCGAGGCGTTCCAAAACGAAAATATGTTCCTTTATAGCAAAACAACCTTATGGTCATCAGTTCGTTGAACCGCCTCAACCTTACTTAGATACATAAATAACGTGACAATAAAATGTGTAGATAGCCATAAGAAGGGGGAAAAGGCCCCATGAAGTCAATACCCCAACAATCAGCATTTCCCAATGATCAGACCGGGGTAAGAGGCATCATGTTCGCTTGTGACCTCCCTAATTGTCATGGAGCAATTAATGCTTTTGCAGAAATCAAAACAATCGAAATAGAGTAGCTAATAAAACCCAAATTGCAAAATCTGTCATTGCTGCAAGGAGAAATGTCTCCCAAGCTTCCTCTAATGGCAAAAGTTAGAATTGCACTGCCATCATTCCTACACGACAGCCCTCATATTTGATCCTGAGCGCATTTAAATAGATATGATCATCAAAATAGTATTTTTAATATCTATCAAAAATTTCTTTTCTCGCTGGTAGAAGTCCATCGAGCCGAATTTGGCCGCTGACTAGGTAATTCACTATGTCAGTACTCACGGTAATACAGAAAGAAAAAGCACCATCGTAAAGTTATCACCTATGGGTAAGGCGGGGAGAGTCGGATTCGAATCCATCGTAGATAGGGTGGTCCGCGACCACGTCTCAACCCTCATTCGAGCGGTCAAGTTGAATTCCTCGACAAAGTAAATCCACCTAGCCAACTTTGGTTTCAGATCCCGCTTAGAGCAAGTATTTCAAGTCGCATGATCTCGTAAAGATGGTCACAGGGAGCCAACAATATATGACCCGAATTTTTCTAGAGCAAAGACACCCTGAAACTCTTTTTCTGGTTGTATAGGTCGCCTGGCCGAGTCTAAAGTTGTCTTACTAGCATAGTAAATGACAAGTTTTTTGTCTCCTCATTCTAATGACAAACAGATAATCGCTTAGCATCACACATGATCTCAAATGGGAGGTCCCAATTAGGACCGCATGATCGGGTGATACTAGCATGGGCTTGAGAGCTTGTTAGTGCAAAGTGGTCACAAGCTCGCACCATGTGAAAGCGGGACATTCAGCAAGTAAAGTACATAAGGGCCGGGCTATAGCACTAAAATCTTTTTATAAACCGATAAAAACCAAGATGGCCCGTGAATGACCTTATGTCTCTAACACTTAGAGTAGGGTAGGTTGGAAATCGTCTAACTTTTGGGCCTTATCAACTTCGATTCCATCTTTTGATACAATGTGGCCTAAAACAATTGTGGTTACCATGAAGTGGCATTCAATTTAACACAAGATTTTTCTCGACACCTCTCCAAAACTCCATTTAGGTTCTCTAAACAAATTTCAAATGAGTCAATTAAAACTCGAGAAATCATCTATGAAAATCTCTCCAATATGATTTCTATCATGTCACCGAAATGGCCCATCATACAATCGTTGAAAGTTCCGGTGCATCGCATTGGCCCAAAAGGTATTTCCTAAAGGCGAAGGTACCAAAAGGGCAAGTAAATAGCTTTTGATCTTCTAAAGCTATCTCCACTTTGATTGCACTGAAAGTACCCACCAAAACACAAAATTCATGCCCCGCAACTCGCTCAACATCCGGGATCCACAAACAGAGGAAAATGGTCTTTCCTAGCACTGCATTAAGTTTCCTATAGTCTATGCACACCCTCCATCCCGAGGTGACACGGTGAAATGTCATTATTTCATTGGCACCTCATCAGATTCTACTTCAGAAACCCATCAATGACAACCCACTTGTTATCTTAATAGTGGTAAGATCCCAATATCCCAAGAGCTAACACTTTTCATCACTTTCATTATTAACAACGCTCTGTTGCCTGGTAAGGTCGATCTCTTCAAGTGAATTCTACAAAACTAAGGCTAATTCCCTTATTCGCGAATTGTCCGTACCCCAGCAAAGCCTGCAGGCTTTCAATATTTCCAAAAGTTGAGTTTCTCGAGTCACGCTCTAAGGAAGAAGATATGATTACCAAAGTGTCCTCGCTCCCTAAGAATGCATATTTAAGATGCTGGGTAAAGGCTTAGCCTAGCTTAGGTGGCTTTCCCGAAGGCAATGTCTTATCCTCTCATTCTACGGCAAAGGTTCAAATTTAGGTACCCACCTATTAACTTCCAAATACATCTTTATGCCTCAATTATAGAGTGGAAATTTGATCTAAAGTGGTCACCTCATCCCAATTCGGGCTGACCAGACATGACTCTTAAGAGGATCATCATGTGAGACATTATCCGTATTTTGTACCACGGAGTCAACCATGTTAATTTCACCACATCTCTTCTTCCCATTCCTTTGAGTAATATGGAAAATATTCAAGATTAATGTGTCATGTTCCCAAATGAAAGTGTCATTAGGCCTCCCTACAATGTATGATGGCATTAGCAGTTGCCAAGAATGGTCGACCAAGAATTACTGGGAACTGAGTTCCTTGGTTCACTACCGGTTGAGTGTCAAGCACCACAAAATCGACAGGGAAGTAAAATTTCATTCACTGACCGTGATTGATCCTTCACTATTCCCTGTGAATTTTCGACACTACTTGGCCACAATCGAGGGTGATATTGGTTGGCTCTAATTCTCCTAACCCTAGGTCCACATATACTGAGTAAGGCAACAGATTAACATTCTCAGTTCCTAAGTCCACTCAAAGCATGCCCCAACTTGAATTTCCAACTACTATAGAAATAGTAGACTACCCGTCTTTGTACTAAAGTTGTCTCAATTAGGGACGATTGACCGCCATGAATGCCTCCTGTTGACACCTAGTTTTTTACTGTGCACAAATCCTTCATAAATTTAGCATATGACGGGATTTTGGCTTAATGGCATCTAACAAGGGAATGTTCGCTTTCACTCCGTCGAACAACTCATAAATTTCAAGACAGGGTTATTCACTTTCGTGCTCTTAGCCTAGCGAGGGTAATGGAGTCGGGAGATGCGTTAGACTTGTCTTCCTCTGGTTATCTTTGTCATTTGTATTAGGACATGAGGTGTGTCCGATTTTTCATCCTCTAATCCACTCACTATGAGACTCTTGTGATGGTTCCCTTGGTTGGAATAGCTCGTCGACTACCTACCAATTCGAAGGGTAGTGACCTTTACAATGCTCTCAAAGGTACCCCCATCAACTCAAACTTCCCACACCGTTTTGACCTTGTGGGTTTTGATGTGGGTTGTGATAGTTTCCTTTTCTTGAAGGTTACCATAGATGAGGTTAAATTTGTTATTCTGGGGATCTCACATCATCTGAGCAATGGAATTCGTGTTTGTAGTTCGCTGGTCTGCACGAACCGGGTGGGTGGGACTATGTCCTCCGTACTTATGTGGAGGTCAGGTAAGGTCGCGGAGTTTTGATTCCTCGTCTCTAAGTGGGGATGATGACCTTGATTGAATTTCTTGAAATCTCGGGGGCCTTGATTCGAAATGGAGGAATGGAATTTGGAAACCTTGGCTCGATAGTGAGGGCCTTGGTTGCTCAAGCAAAGTCAGTGGTCCTCCCTCATTTCTCCAAATTTAAAATTAGGCGTTTACCCCAACCAGATTGTAAGCTCTCGCAGTATGGGGAGTTGAAAGGTTTCCCTTTGGTAGTTAAGGGCTGCTCGCTCAATTTGAATGGCTCCTTTAACTTGGAGGAAGATCTGGGGCGCTTAATGGTCGAAAGCGTGTAGTGGTCATCGCATATAATACATGGCTCTACTCTAGGTCCGACCGAGGTAATTGAGGCAGCACTTGTTACCTGCTCACTCTCTTCATCTCATGGCCTCTAATTCCTTGTCAAATTGGCAATCTCTGCCTCGTAACTCATCATTCTCTCTTAGCGTGGTGGATTCCACCACCGCAAAAGTATGTAATTTTAAAGCAAAGGTCTAAAGAAGTGTTTGTCTCCCAAGTTCGAGCGTTTCTCGCTATAGTGTCAAAAAGAATTGCCTCCTCGGCACTCTTTTCATAAAATTCTCCCACACATCATTGACACCGCTTATTACCTAGAGATAACTTTCGATGAAAGTATGCACAAATTTGGCTCCAACATCCAACTCCATGACGAGGATGGTATGGAGGGAGATCCTATATCTTCCCATACCGTAGCAAATGGTTCACCTGGCTTTTCAAAAAAGTTCTGAATTGCTCGCATGAGGGCATTAGTACGTGCAGGAGGGAAAAACTTATTGAGGAATTCATTCCGCATGTTTTCCCACGTAAAGATCGAATTAGGTGCAAGGGAATGGAACCAGATTTTGGCTTTCTCCTTTAAAGAAAAAGGAATAAGACCAAATGATAATGTGGAGAGGGGAACCTATGGAGAGAATGCACCGCAGACATCCTCAAAATCCCTCATGAATGAGTAAGGATTCTCAGATTCGAACCCTTGGTAAACAGGTAGAAGACGGATCATTTCCGACTTCATCAGGAATTGGTTGGCCTCATCAGGAAGGCGAATACAAGAATTTGTGGTGGTCCTCTCGAGGTTGCACTCAAGGGTTCTTTCTACATCGGGCAAAGGAGCGTGAGGAACTCTATATTGATTTTGCTGAAGGTTACCATTTCCGCCTCCTAACACTGGGTTTACTGGGAGCGTAACATTGTCCCCATGTCGTGGAGGCTCATAGAGTCCCCGTGATTCTCAGATTATCCATCGAGTAAAATGTCATTCGAGACACTCGGGCTTATAAATGGGCTCTCAAGGTCTCTAGGATACAGCTTCGACTAATCGGTGTTTCTCAAGGAGTCCGCATTGACATGCACTATACTTACTCGTCCAAGAAACACTTACTCGAGATTTCTCAACAAAAAACAAAACAAAATAAAAAGAAAATGCAGAACGACCGATTTGCAATGCACCAAAATCACCTCGTACTCTCTTCGTGATCAACTCGTTAGTCGCCATCACTGCGCAACTGGCGCCAAAATGCTTTTGGCCCCGATTAGGTATGCCTAATTCTATTCCCAAGCCGTAGGGAATTATAGTCGCCAGCATTGTAATACCGTGGGAATCCATGCGTCATCTCCACAGGGAGTGGTCTGATTCGCTGATCAATAGAGCCATTCACTCAAAAGTATGTCGGCAAAACCAATGCTGCGTTGTTTTATTGAAAACGATTGATCGGCTTCAACGCTTTAAAATAAAGACAATTGGTCGGGATTTTTAGGGTTCCACTCACTCTTTGGATCGTGTAAGTCCCACTCTTATTTTATAAACTCATCTATGAACCATCGGTAAACTACGCCGACGGAGGATTTATCTTGAATGCCTTTTGAAAAAGGGAAGATGATCAAGAAATACTTAAACACTTGTTCACTAAACGAACCCAGTTGGTATTATATCAAGCACAACGCGGTACCGGAAATATCTCAACACGTTGTCAAGAATTTGCCCAACTAATGGTTTAAACCTTTCTACACAAGTGATCAATATTACACAACTGCTTTAAAATCAATAGAGGAATCGAGGACTTTACTCCTTGATCTGTGAGTTTCCGCATGATCCCAGTAGTTTAGAACTCATAAAACTTATAAGAACAATTAAAGATAAAGAACGATTAAGCATAAAAACAAAGACCTTGCAAAAATCGACTAACTTGTAAAACCGAGAATTCTGAGAATATGGAATGCTAAGATTTAAAACCGAAGAAATATTTATGTTGAAAAGAGTACAAACCTTTGAATCCTGAAATTTGAAAGAGGAAAATCTGAAATCTGGATCTACAGTACCGTCGAGAAAAATGGAGAAAACTATTAAACCTAAACCCTAGAATTGAAGAACTAAAAACTAAAGAAAGAGAAAACTAAACTAAAGGAAAAGGAAGCTCCCGAATACTTGTGTCCTCCTCCTTTTATAGCCCCTCCAAAGATTTTTTCCATTAAGCCCGTTTACTAAGTGCCCTCGCATGGATTGAATTCCTGGACAATTCCGCAGTTGATGAAGTCCCACCGGTAGACTTTAAGTCCCACCTAGTAGGGAGTTGCTCACTGCCACTTTCCAGCAAGTGCTACCGGTAGATTTTAAGTCCCACTCTGCAGGACTCTGTCCGACGCTGCCAAGAGTTCCCACCGGTAGGATTTAGTCCCACCGGTAGGACTTGTCCTCCTATGCTTTCCTTGCTTCTCCTGGGTTCCCACTTCGCCAATCGTCACCCACATCTACATTGCTTCATATTAGCCTTCAGCTATACATCCTTGTGCACTTACGTTTTTAAACCTAAAAGACCCGCACAAGTCCGAAAAACACGGCGAGATTAGAAGTACTCCTTCTATGCCAAATGTGAGTACATTGTGGTTTAAATGTGTTCGATTCTCTTATAATTATCACTCAAATGTGTATTCATCAATGGTCTTGAAAAGTGTATTTGTATAAGTATCTTTACATTACACTGATATTGTATAAAGACATTATTTTGATAAATGCATGATTTATATGAATGAAAATGGAATACAGAATCAGATAGAAACCTACTACATGAAAATGCTTAGCGTATTGTTTTACCCAATGCGCAGTACCGAGTGATAGACATCGAAGCAAGACCCAAGATCGAGGAGCCTTCGTAGTCATAGAGAAAGAATCATGAGTATGCTCACATATGCATTAATACTCCATTTCTTTCGAACATTGATATTTTGTAAAACAAGGAACTCGAATCATTATTTTTGTAAATGCATTTTGTTAAATGTAAGTGGTATGAGTCTTTTGAATTCGTAAATGTTTTATGGGCTTACCCAAAATGAAAATGCTTCTGCGAAACTTTTGAAAATAAAAATTTAATAAAACGAAACAAATGTTTTGATTGAAAATGTCGGAGTAAACCGGGCTCCAGCTTGGATCCGCCAACCGGGTCGAGTCGGGGATTCGGGTCGCGACACTTTTGAAAACTAAAATTAAATAAAACCATAACTAAAGAGATTTGATTAATGACTTTAAAAGAAATAAAACGAGCCAGCCCTCGGTTTCGGGTTCTGACCTCACCAATCGGGCTCCGACCGCTCTGGGTCGCCACACATTCACAGACAAACAACTGTTCATGAAGTTGAAGTCGGAAGACTATGGTCTTCTCATCAAGTCGAATTTGAAAGACTACATGGCCTTCACTCAACAGAAATATAATGGAAAGATGCCTTTTGTGAAGTTGAGGAGGTGAGCAAGCAATTTGAACTACATGCGTCATGTATCAGTAAATTGACTAACTTTTATGATGAGAAGTACGAGCTCGGTATTTGTGCTATTATGCAAAAGTCGAAGCGAATCGTCATGGGTGACCCCGAGCCGTCCCTCGCATGATGGTTCAGCCCCCAATAGTATGGAACCCATCGAAGCAAAAGAAACTAGGTCTTGCCAAAGGCTAACGAGGGAGGGGACTTCTAAAGGAGCTTAGGTCCTGCCAGCTCCAACCAGTGAGGGGACTTCTGAACATTTGGCGGCGACGAGTATTGAACCCATTGTTATTATTTTGTAGGAGTTTCTGAGTGTTGTAACTGGATCTCCAAGACCCCAATTTCCTTAGGATGTACCTAAACCACCCAAGGTGGTTTATTCCCAGTAATTATCTCTGTTTTACTCTTTTTTTTTTTTGAATGAATACACCTTTTGTCATTAAACTGGAGCACTGCATTCGTTGTATTTCCCATTTGTCTTCTAGGACATATAATGCCCGAAGCCCATGCCATTGAGGGCTGAAAGCATTCATCCCATAAAAAACATTCTCATGGAAATACAGAAAGAACACTTGTATGGACTTACGCTGCTTGAGGCCTAGGGCTGTCAAGGGCTAGCCGCTAGAGGCTTTAGATAACCATCTCATAAAAATGGAGAAAGAATCATCTCATTAAACTGGAGAAAGAATCATCTCATTAAACTAGAGAAGGAATCATGTCATTAAATTGGAGAAAGAATTATCGCATCAAACTGGAGAAAGATGTGGTTTTCATTAGTTCGCTAGTACAAACATCTCATGACAATGGAGACTTAATGAAAGTACTTCTTTAAATAGGCTGAGTTTTAAGGGCGAGTCTCTATCTGCCTACTCTAGGATTGTATTTGGTATGCGCCCTTAGATCCCTCATCGAAAATTATGAAGGGACTTTCCAAAATTTGTTTCAGTTTTCCCTCCTTGAAAGTTCGTCGAAGGATAAGATCTCCTTTCTGAATGCCCCACAATATCAATGCCCTAGTTAGAAAAAGGCCATAGACTTGACACAGAATGTAGTGTCGTGGCTAGGACATGAATAATATTGCTAACCTTCTGGCCGACGTCTCAATTTCTCATGAACAACTCGGACTCTTGCTTCATCGTAGGCTAATAAAACCCTTATGTCATAATTCTGTGACATAATGATCGATCGCCAATATGGGTTCAACAAATGCCTCCATGGATTTGTTCGATGATTTGTTTTGCCTCCTCGGGCGGGACTGTTAAGTTGCTGGATTGCCAAAGACTTGTTAGGTCCTTGACATGGCGCTAAAAACTTGTTAGGAATCACAAGCGCACGGGTCGTACAATAATTCAGTGGACTAAAAGGTCCAAATATTGATCCCACAGGTAAGGTGTGGTTTTGATGAGGATTAAGTACCCTAACTACTAAAGTTGTTCATTATTTGAAAGATTCAATGATTATGTGAGAAATTGTAAAAATACTAAAAACAAAACAAAACAAAAACATAGTGATTTGTGAAAATTGGAGTAATTGAATAAAATAGGGAGAAAACGACTTTGAGAGGAACTAGGGTTGGTTATCTTCATTGATGTCTAAGGATTCATCTAAATAAGGCTCGAGGTTGAATGAATTATAACTTGCATTGGTTCGAGGTTACGGTACAAGGATCCCACTTTTGTGTCCCCCTTGTATTTTCTCCCACTATCCACCTATTCATAGTACGTCCATCTTGGTCGATAGGGTTATACTTTTCAAATACATTTTTCCTCGGAGCTCTATTGGTCATAGTTACGTCCTTGCAATAGAACTACCTGGACTAAGTTCAGATTGGTCACAGTTACGTCCTTGCAATCCTCACTTAATACATTTGGTGTCCCCTCATAGTGAAATCCTCTTAGTACTAGACCTTTCCAATTCCCTAAGCCTCTTTGACTAAGTTAATTCAAATCCCGATTCATTGATTAACACCTTAAGAGAATCAGAACATGATTTTAAGGCATAATCAAAGCGTCACCAAGGATACCCTAGTAAAAGGATCGAAGATCCGATTCTCAACATGTATCAATTAACCAAACCCTTAGTATTCAAAAGATTTAACACTAAATACCACAAATCAAGCATAAATCATCTAACCAAACTAAAGATTAGACAAATCTAACATCAAATCTGATGACCAACCCTATAGAATGCCTAGCCTAACATTTCAACCGTCAAAACCCACAAATTCATGTTAATGACAAACATAAAACTGCAGAAATTGAAGAAGGAGAAGAAATAGAAATAAAAAATAGAGTTTAAGCTGAAAATGACTTCAATCCCTAGATCAAAGCTGAAATCCACACTCCACAAGGTCGTGCTTCCTAGCAATAATCAATTACAAACCACGTTATTCACAAAACAAACCTAAACCTAAGAAATCTAACCTTAGAAAATGGAACAAAGCTTAAAGAGGGCGATGAGTGTGAAACTCATATAGTTTTAAGACCATTTTTCATGCATAATTAAGGCCTTAATGCTTATTTTAATAAGAAATTATGGAATCTTCACCAAATTTACTGTTTTGTAGGAATCAAGAACAAAAGAAGCAAAAAGAGCAAGAAAAGCAGCTTAAAAGACCAAGGCAGGAAGGAAGTTATCCCAACATTTCAACAATTGTCGCAACAAAACAGAAGGCAAATGGAAGAAGAATTGTTGTGACATTTCCAATGTTATGGCGATAAATATTTCAAAGGTAAATCTGGAAGACAACAGCAGATGTCGCGATAATTCCACAACAAAGTCTGAAGACAAATATGGATTCTAGAATGTTGCGACATCTTAACTATTGTCATGACAACTCATTCAGTGGGCTTGCATTGAAGTCCACAAAATCTGCCTAGAATTCTAGCCCAGCATTCACGAGACTATAAATAGAAAGAGATAGGGCGTAAGAAAGATATACTGGGTACGAGAGAGATGAAGATGGAGAGAGGAGAAGATAGAGAGAGTGAAGGAAGCTTTTGTACATAATTTTTCATTTTTTTTTTATTTTCTTTTCTTCTTAAATGTTCATTTTAGAATTAGAGTTGTTGGTCTGAGCCGCAATATTGAGCTTTGATATTTGAATATCGAGTTCCATTACTGTCTGAACTTAAAGAAAGGCTAGAAACATTGTTAGAAATCCTTTTCTTCATGTTTTTGATTACATTTTCAATGAAATTGCTTAAACCACTAGTCATTGTTATGTGTGATCAAGTTATGGAAGGGTAAGATCCCTCTAGGAAGGGACTGGTGATTTGATTATCATGTTTGTATTATCTTAATGTAAGTTGTGGATTTGAAGACTAAATTTATTTGATTGGTTTTATTCTTGTAATGAATTGTTATAAGTATCAGTAGAGTATACCCAAAAAGAGCTATATTTGTGCTCTATTTTCAAGGATGCCTCTGAGTGACAATAGAAGCTGATAAAGCTCTCAGAGCAAGAGCGCAATCTCTAATGGGTATGCTAAATTGATACTCTTAGAACTAATGAACTCCAAATATTAGTGTGATAAATCACAGGTGTTGTTCTAACCTCTGACTTCAAGGTTCCCTTCTAAGTGATAACAAAAGTGTGTTCCCAAGGCATAAGGACAACCTGGTGAAGTACGGTTTAATATTTAGAGGTTTCATCTCATTTTGGTAGAATAATCTTGTTCTTATCTTGGAAGAGATTATTCTAATCGAAATGATGATTGAGGTACCAATTATATTAGAGAGGCTTGTATTACCCTGTCTATGGGGGCAAGTTAGCTTCAGTCCTAAGAATTGGTTGATTAGTATTAGTTTAGGAAAAACAACCAAATCTTAGAGGGAATCAGATCCTAAAAGTAGCTATTTAGACACATGTTGTCTTGGTTTAGGAACATGGTGGCCTGAATGGTGAAATGTATAGTGGTTCAAAGGTATTTCAAGACTATACTAATATGCCTTTGGACATATTTAGGATTCAAACCCATAACTATGTTGTTTTTTGAACATTATGCAACCGATGATCATGCTCACCTATTCCATTCCTAGTTTCCTTATTAAATCTTAGGAGAAAATCCTTAATTCCTTTAGATTTAAACATTCTTCAATTAAAGAAAAATGTACAAAAATACAGTTATTTCACTTTTATTAGTTAGGTTACAATCAATGAAATCTGAAGTTCAAATAGTGATGTTCTTGAGTAGTAGGGGTACTTGATCTTAAAATTTTCTTCCAAGATCCTTGTAAGAACGATATTTGGACTTGAAAATCCACTTTATTACTTTTTAACCTATACACTTGCAGTGATGCATACCAATTTGAATTTATAAATAGATTAAAGTAAAAAGAAGTAGAAACTCTGGTCTGAACAACAAGTTTTTGGGTGCAGTTGCAGGAGACCTTAGCTTAGTCTCTTGTATCAGTATCATAAAAAACTTGATCCATATTAGGCATCAATAGAGGGAAAACCCTAGAAGATAGCCTCCCTCTCTCAAAGTTCGAACCCCAGAAATGTGTAAAAGTTACCCTTACATACACCTCAAAAATGAGCAAAAATAGGCCTATAAAATGGAAATTTTTAGGCCAAATCGTTGTGTGGTTACAAGCTTGGTCGCTACCACATTGAATGTGCTTTCTCTCAGTTGCTGTAGGGTGGTGCTGTGGTCACGACCATACCAAACTATGTTGAAGACAGTCTTCTATGGTCGCAACCATACTGAATCTTTGTTGCGTAGTTCTTCATATTTGATTCATGGTTGTGACAATAAAATCCCGTGGTCATGACCACAACTTCTTCCTTGCATAACTCTACAAATCTTGCCCAATTTGCTTGATTTTTGTCTCGTTTTCTTCGTTTCTATAAAATACACAACGAGAGGGGGTTAGGTGTGAAATTAATTAAGAAGGGTGCTTAGTTAGCATCAAAATCATAAATTATGCTATGTTTTACACTAATAAAAGCTAACCTAAAGCACACTTAACAAATTTCCCCAAACTTAGTATTTTGCTTGTCCTCAAGCAAAGAAACAACATACTTTCCTCATTCACAACTAACAAACATGTTAAGCAACATATTGAGATAATTAATGATAATTCACCTCAAGGACTTTGCCTTCATAAAAAACAAAGAAAACTTCGAGATAAACTTTTTCAAAAATCATAGATTAACCATAAGTTGAACCTACCTATACCAAAGTTCTCAAGTACGTGTGTATAGTCTTCCCCCTCTAGCCAATTGCAGTTCGGATGAAATTAGATGAGCCTGAGTGTAATGGGGGTCTCTCACTCACATGGTGAGTGTATAAGGCTCTATAGGCTTGTTAGGCATATCACTCTCCACTAATATAGGCAATACACAACTCTTAGGATCAAATAGGTCTTCAATAGTTTGTAGTGTATGGCTTAGGTAAGGGTAGTTGAATAGGCCATTTAGGTTTTAGTTTACCCAAAACATACACATTTTCCCTTTTTCTCCACTTGTTGGTCCGTCCTCTAGAATATTGCAATTATTCACAATTGACTTCGTAAGTGTCCCCCTCAAACTTAACTTGTTGCATCTTTTTATCACATAGTGTTCCCCCAAACTTGCATAATTTTCACTATTTTCACCATTTTTTGCAAGAAAATCAAGTCTTTATTCCTTTTTCTTCATAGAATTAAAGATATGGAGTAGTGCAATGCTTGACCTCCTTAAGCTTTCTACCTACCTTGAATGAGCTTTAGGTTAGTAGCTCCCAGACCAAATAGCCTTAGGGTATTAGGTGTAGAACACCTCTTAGAACTTACTTGCTTAAGGTAGGAAGGCTACAAAGTCAAACAAACTCCTTTTTGATTTTTCTTTCTTTTTCTAATTTTTTATTTTTTTTTCTACCCTAAACTTCCTTTGATTCACATTCAAAGCACACCCACTTCAACCAAACTCCAAATTCACACTACTTGTATTCACAAGATATAACATTAAAAACAACATGTTAGGGTAAACAAGGGTTCTTTGACTGAAGGGTATTCAAAAAAAAGGTTCAAGGGGGCTCATTATAGGCTTTTCCAGAAAGAAATGGCTAATATGGCTAAAATTTGGTGACTATGGATATATGCTAAAAAGGGTTAGCTATAAAGCTCAACCGATCCAAGGATAACTTATATCATTTCCTAATTGTGGTGTTGCCTAGGATTTCTCCTCAAGCGCTAATTGAATAAGTTCTAGAGTCTCAAGAGATCAAAATATGTAATGATCACCTAATTCTTCTCTAAACCAAGCAAAATTTACCAAAAGGGTACATGACTTGTGCTCAAGATACTAAGAGCATGTGGTTAGGTCTACAACTATGTGGTCAAACCATTATGCTTTACGTTCAGATATCTCTCCTTTTCTTCATGTGAGAGAAGGTTTAATCAATTATCCTTATCGGCATCACCATTAATCTCAAAACAAGCTCAACCAAAAACAGAAACAAACTAAAAGTGAAAAATTAACCTAAAACTAAAAACATATAAAAGCAACTAAAACACATAAGAAACTAAAGGAAAACACTAAAAATAGGATAATTGAAGTAGCTGGAAAATTTTTAAACCTAGGGATACTTCAATACCCCTAAAATTAAAACATGCATTGTCCTTAATGTATGAAATATGAAGGTAAGAACAGAGGACTCGATGATCAAGGTGACTATTGTGCCCGTTGAGGTGGGTCTTGATGAAACTCCTTCACTATTAATTAGCTTCAATGTCCTGAAAAACACAAACAAAAACCAAATAAATACTTAAAATAAAATCAAAATGCAACACAAACTCACATAGCTAAAAACAAACTAAAATAATAAATGGATAAAACTCCTTATTTTGCTTGGGGTGCCTCCTAAGAAGCTGCTTCGTTTTTAGAGTCCAGCTAGACTCTTTATAGAAGTCCGACAACTTTGATTTGGCCCTTCATCCATTATGGCCAATACTCCCTCTTCATCCTCATCGCTTGTGAGGATGAGCTTCTCCATCTTTGTATTGTGAGATGTAAGCTCAAATGCAAACTCTTTGGTGGGGAAAGAGTTAGCCTCAAATTTATATCCTTCAAGAGTGTCATCTTGAAGAATCATAGGTGCATCCTCCTTAATGGTTGAGAATGAGCTCTCAATCTTCATGACCACCCTCATTTCCTCATCTGTTGTGGTATGCTTTGATGGAGGTCAGACTTCATTTTCTCCTCACCAAAAAGCAAGGTCATTTCCCAATGTTCGACATCAATCCGCAATTGACTTGTGGCAAAGGAAGGTTTTTCTATAGATGAGACTTGTTGGTCCTCTCCTATGCCAAAAGTCAAAGAATCAATGGGGAAATTGAAGTCTTCAACCCTAGCTACAACATTTTCAATTTGAAGCTCGGGATATTTCTTTTCAACTTGCATCTCTTTCACACATCGGGTTTTTCTCACTAACAATCGTGATTATTCTCAACAAATGACGGTCTGAAATTTTCCCTCCAAAATCAAAGGCATTATGGCATACTCTAATGTCAGGCTCGAAAGTTCATCTTCAAGGCTTAAAATTTAGTTTTCACAATCCTGTAGGTCATCATTCTTTATGTTGCTTGGAAGTTACCTTGAATATTTTTCCTTTAGAATTTTTTCTAATTGCTTAGCTTGTATTGCCGTTCTTTCCATGATAACGTACATTTCTCTTAAGAGTTTTCAAATTGGTGTCCATGTCTGCTATCATTTGGGCATCCATCTTGGTTTCCATGTTTAGCCATCGGAATTCTAGAGCTTCTTTATCCTTCTTAATTTCTTCCTTCAAGGCAAGAAATAAATCTTATCAAATGGTCAGTTCGATTTGTTCTTGATAATAGGAACTTGAACTTTCTTGACTTTGCATACTTGGATTTCTATAGGAGAAATTTTTGTATGTCCCTTAACCCGAATGATAGTAGTTAGGCATAATGTTGTGGGATTGAGACAAGTAACTTGCATTGTTGTTGAAATAATTTGCCCCTTCAAAATTATAAGCTTGTTGGCTCGCAGAGGCTTGTGATTTCCTTTCAATGATATCTTCCCATGTTGGTTCTCTTTGGGTTGTGTGTGAGGCAAATTGATCTTAGAGGGTGTAGAGGAGCTTATTTATCTCTTCGTTAGACATTATGCTTAGCATCTTTCATAAAAATAAAAAATAAAAGAAAAAATATGAAGTATACTAAATACAAATAAGAAAAAAAAAAGAAAAAAAGAAAAAAAATATGCACTATTCTAAAACAAAAAAAATTAGTTATTTTTTTTCTCATATTAGCAAACTTCACTTTTTTCTAGAATATCAATCCAAACACCAAAACCGTTTCAATCCCCAGCAACGGTGCCAAAAACTTGTTAAGTTACTGGCGTATTGCCAAAGACTTGTTAGGTCCTCGGCAGCGACACCAAAAACTTGTTGCGAACCGCAATCACATGGGTGGTACAAGTAATATAATAGACTAAAAAGTCTAGATATCGATCCCACAGGGAAGGTGTGGTTTTGGTGAGGATTAAGTACCTTGACTACTAAAGTCGTTCATTATTTGAAAGATTCATTAATTTGGTGAGAAATTGTAAAAATACTAAAAACAAAACAAAACAAAAACATAGTGATTTGTGAAAACTAGAGTAATTGAATAAAACAGGGAGAAAACGACTTTGAGAGGAACTAGGGTTGGTTATCTTCATTGATGTCTAAGGATTCATCTAGATAAGGCTTGAGTTGAATGAATTATAACTTGAATTGGTCCGAGGATACAGTACAAGAGTCCCACTTTTGTGTTCCCTCTTGTATTTTCTTGTAATATCCACCTATTCACAGTTACGTCCATCCAGGTCGCTAGGGCAATACTTTTCAAAAGCATTTTTCCTCGAAGTTTATTGGTCATAAGATGCCTCGCAATAGAACTACTCTCTGGACATAGTTCATTACTATAGTTACGCCCTTGCAATCCCTCACTTACTACATTCCGTGTCCCTCTAGTGAAACTTTAGTACTAGTTCCTTTCTGACCCTCAAGCTCCTCTTTAACTAAGTTAATCTTAAATCCCGACATTTGATTCACACTTTGGCAGAATCGAATCCAAATTTTAGGCGCGAACTAGCCACCAAGGATACCCTAATAAAAGGATCAAAGATTAGATTCTCACCATGTATCAATTAACCAAAACCTTAGTATTCCAAAGATTTAACACCAAACACAACAAATCAAGCATAAATCATCCAAACTAAAGATTAGACAAATCTAACATCAAATCTGATGATTAACCCTATAGAATGCCTAGCCTAACATTTCAGCCATCAAACCCCACAAATTCATGTTAATGACAAACATAAAACTGTAGAAATTGAAGAAAGAGAAGAGATAGAAATAAAAAATCAGAGTTTAAGCTGCAAATGACTTCCATCCTTAGATCTAAGCTGAAATCCACACTCCACAAGGTAATGCTTCCTAGCAATAATCAATTACAAACCAAACCTAAATCTAAGCACCCAAAGAAATCTAACCCTAGAAAATGGAACAAAGCTTTAAGAGGGAAAACCCTAGAAGAGAACCTCCCTCTCTGAAAGTTCGAACCCTAGAAATGTATGAAAGTTAACCTTAAAAACACCTCGAAAAATGGGCCAAAACAGGCCCAAAAAATGGAAAGTTCCGAGCCTAATCGTCGTATGATTGTGACCATAAACTTCTTGTGGTCACGACCACACAAAATTTGATGAATTAATGTTGCTGTAGAAAAGCCCGGTTTCAACCACATTGAACGTATAAAACACAGTTGCTTTTAAAAGGAGTTATGGTTGTGACTACACTGACGTGCTTTCTCCTCAACCATCGCGGTGGTACAGATCGCGATCGTGGTTTCACTAAACTAAACTATGCTAAAGACACCGTGGTCAGGATCATGATCGCTACCATAATGAATCTTTGTTGTGCAATTTCTTCATATTTGATTTGTGGTCATGACCATAAAATCCTATGGTCGTGACCACAACTTCTTCCTTGCATATCTTCTTCGAATCTTGCCTAATTTACTTGATTTTCTTCTCGTTTTCTTCATTTCTACAAAATACATAAAGAGAGGGGGTTAGGCATGAAAATAATTAAGAAGGGTGCTTAGTTAGCATCAAAATCATGAATTATGTTATGTTTTGCACTAATAAAAAAGCAACCTAAAAAGCACACCTAACAAAGACACATCTTCCGGTATGGATCAAAATGACGTCTCATAAAATATCATTTATCAATGTGTAGTTGGTCAGCCGAGATTTTACTTACAAATTTTTGCTTTTTTCTATCGGCAAGGCCCCTTCAAGTAGTTCGAGATGTAGGATATACAGGAGTTTTCGCCGATTCCCTGCTGTGCTTATTTTTGCATTATGAATGTATGATGGGTCATTGCGGTTAACTCCACGAAAGTAAGGATGAGCGCCGGACGCCAAAGGAGCGAGGGTGTCACCATATGGTTTTTCTCGACTAGTACTCAAGCTACGACTTGCATGTGAGTTCATGATAGGTGTGAATCTGTTAGCATTTATAGTATGAATTTCATGTGTTTTATGCAACATAAAGGCTATTCGCATCATCATCTTATAAGAAAGCTCTAATCCCCATTTGCTATTTTGTAGGATGGTAAGGGAAAAATCAAGCAAAGTGATGGAAGAAATCAAGGAAGAGGAAGATGTCACGTATAGCAATTTCATCGCGATGAAGAGGTTCACATTGTGAAATGAAAGGCTTCACCGTAGCGAAGCCCCAAGAAAGCAAATATGAACTCTCGGGTTTATCACAACGAAGATACTTTTCGCCGCAATGAAGAGGTTCATCACAGCGAAGCTATCCTTCACCATGGCGAAGGGAGCATAAATCAAAAGATAACTATCTAGTTCACACAAATAAGAAGCCTTCGTCATGTATGACTCCACGGCTAGACCAAAGAAACTTTATGTTTTGAGCCCATCATTGTCCCATTTTCCAATGCATATAAATAATAGTATTTTAGACTTGTTTAGGGTTCTGATTTTGAGGGAGAACACCCTTTGGTGGTTTCTCCTTCTTCTTAAACCACTTTAGGGTTTGTGATTTTGTTCATTCTACTTTGGATTTGGTGTAATATTGAAGAACCCATCAACTAGAGGACCTCATTTAACCTTGGAGCTGAGTTTAGAGCATTTCTCATCTCATATTCGTTTTGTATCTCTAACTCTCAATCTCTTCTCATCTCTTTCATTATTATGGATGTAATAGACATGATTTTTATAGATTTATGGGTTGTAATGAGTAGCTAAACTTTCCTCTAAGGTTGATTGCTTAAATCGATGCTCGATGAGTATATGTTTTAGAATAGTTTGTGAATTTGTGCTTTTATTGATGTTGGTTGGTGTAGTGCTTGGGGTTACTAAGGTTTTGATTAATTAATGCATGCTGAGAGTTGGGTATTCGATCCCTATACTAGGGCATCCTTGGTGACGCTTAGATTACGCCCTAAAATCTAGTCTCGACTTTCTTAAGGTGTGAAATAATTAATTGGAATGCTAATTAACCTAATCAATGATGTTTAGGGAATTAGGAATGCCTAATACTAGATGGATTTAATTAGGAGTAGCCTTATATCAACATTATGTGAGGATCAGATGGACCCGAGAGTGATTGATCCAAGTGTTTGGTCCGGTAGTCATATCAGGAGGATTGAGACGTGACTAATAGGATTCCCGAGGAAAGAACTGCCTTAGAAGAGTATCACATTTAATGACCTGGATGGACTGAAAGGAGAATAGGGAGTTAGTGTGAGAAATTGAGGGGAGACACAAAAGTGTAAACCTCATATCGTGTTCCTTGGACAAGCATAAGTATATATTCACTTAATTAATGCTTCATAAATATAAATCAAAAGCATCAACGGAAGCAATCAACCCTAGTATCTTTCCTTGAGTGCTTTCTTTGAGTTTAACCTAGTCCTTGTAAGTAAACATTGATCATAATCTGTTTTGTTTTAGTTTAGTTAAGGAAACCACTTTTTCACCAAATCATTGAGTCGCTCAAATAGTGAATGACTTCGCAGCTTCTGGGTACTAACTGCTAAACCACACCTTCCCTAAGGGATCGAATATTTGGACTTTTGATCTCAATTATATTACGGTGGCCAACTCTGTGCGCTTATGAAATCATAAAAATCCAGCCATTAGGGATCGAAAGCCAACTCCAAGTAATTGGCCCATCATTCAGCCTCAGATTCCCTCAGAATCGGGATGCTACCAATCGAGTGACATCGAAGACCAAGCTCAGGATAGATATTTCCTGGCTAGTGGTAGCCTGGCAAAGACAACTTTTTGTATTCACTTCACTGTTAGAGGCCACGTATGTAAATTTGATCGTTTAAGCAATGGATAAACTCCTTTCTGGGTTCCAGTTTTGAACCACATGTGCTCCCATCTTACTACTCGGGATGAACCATCGGTTTCAAAGACCCATAACATGTCGTTTGGGTCAGATTGTACATCCATAACTGACTTATAAAATCGCCTAGGACTTGCCCTTTATAGCCGATTGGCCTGCACTGATAGTTTGAACTCACCAACTCCATGATCCATTTCAGATCTCGCCCAGCATCTCGGTTTGTAGAGGTCCATTTCCGATTGAGTAACTCGAGTACGACAATAGTGTGGGCTTGGAAGTATGGGCGTAGCTTCTTAGATGCCATTCTAAGGGCCAACACGATTCATTCAAAGTCGGTGTACCTAGTTTCTACATCTGTTAACATCTTACTCACAAAGTATACAGGTTATTACTTGATGTCTCTAACGGTTGTAGCCGAGGTGACTAGATATAAGTAGAGCTCCTCACCATCAATCAGTTGAGACAAGGATAGAGAGGAGGCGATGTACTCCTTAATTGAGTCAAAAGCTTAATCACATTCTGGTCCCCAACCCTTGGCGGAGGCACCTTTCAACGTTGTGAAAAAAGGCCAAAGACAATTTGAATACTTGGAGATGAATATTTTGAGTGCAGCTAACTTTTTGGTGAGAGCTTGTATCTGCTTATTGGTGATAGGGGGCTGCATCTGTTCGATGGATTTTACTTACCCGAGGGCCAT
Organism: Tetrastigma voinierianum; assembly: GCA_016808115.1. NCBI lineage: Eukaryota > Viridiplantae > Streptophyta > Magnoliopsida > Vitales > Vitaceae > Tetrastigma > Tetrastigma voinierianum. The sequence goes on along the minus strand of JAEQBH010008447.1, from coordinate 78,544 downwards.
TTCGATCCCCCTTTGGCTGACCAAGAATTCGAGGAAATTCCTTGATCCAACCCTAAATGCACACTTCTCAGGATTCAAGCGTAGGTGGTGTAACTGCATTAATCGAAACGCGTCTCACAAGTGAGAGAAATGGTCCTCCCGAGACTTTGATTTTATCATCATGTCATCTATATAGCTTCCGTTGTTCGTTCCAGCAAAGGTTAAAAAATATGGGATATCATGAGCTTGTAGGTAGCCTAGGTATTCTTTAGGCCAAAAGGCATCACGTTGTAGCAATACATACCGTTAAGTGTGATGAATGTCAGGTTTTCCCGAATCGGGGGAGATGCTTCGATCCGGGCGTTATACTTTGTGCACGGCAAGGAAGGATAGGTATAACGCCCCAAAAATACCCTAGAATTTTTATAATAATTTTAGTATATATTCGGGTATGAATCGAAATAAACTCGGGCTTTTCCGTAAATTATAAATCAGAAAAGTAAATTTAAAGTGTGTATAAGGATTGGAATATTATATGCTAAATTGAGAAATGGATTGAACCTTAAATAAACCTAAGTGAAAAGGGAAAAATGTGGAAAATTGTAACAAGGACCTATATCACTGGATAATAAATGCTAAAGGAAAATAAATGATAAATGATAAGGAAAGTAAAATAAAGAGTTGGGAATGTCAAAATGGAAAATTGACTTACTGGGTGGCCAAATAAGGCCTTATGAGGAATAAGTGATTAAGACAAAAATGGAAATGAGAATTTGAATAGGTGGAAGGCCAAACACGGGCCTTACACTTAAGTGGATTCTATAAAGACCAAAATGTGGTCTCTATTCATTTCTTTCGAGCCACGCTGGGAGAAGAGGATAGAGAGAAAGGGGGAGAAGGAGCTAGGGTTCCAAAAGACTGCTTTGTGTGACCTTTTCCCATTTATTGCTCCTAAGAGGCCAAACAACATACAAGAAGAGATTTGAAGATGTTTATGTATGAAAATCAAAACCCTAACCTCATATTTTGATTTAGGATTTTGGGTAAAAGCCCTAACTCGAGAAAAGGGTTGATTCTAACCACTTTTTGGAGTTGTTTTAAAGGGATTCACGGTATTTGATATGGGACGAATCGAGAAGACTCAGGAAGAAAAATAGAGAAAATGCCAAAATCGAAAATTTACGGGCAAATCCAGAGGTGTACCTAAGATAGTCGAGTCAGACTTGAGACAGGGCAAGGTAACTTGTACCCCAGACAGTGAAGGGTGTACTGCATGTGGGTGTAGCCGGTAACCCAGACCGGCATGTGTCAAGTGGGTGCAATTTTGCACTGCTGTTCCAGTAACCCTATTTTTGCATGGTTTCGCGTTGTTAAGTCCCGTATTCGTATACTGATGTCTAGGGACCCAAAGAAATGATTAATGGGGGTTCAATTAAGGTTAGGAGCTAGTGAAAATGAACAGACTACGAGGCGGAGCCGGTGTTCATCTCAAAGGCACTTCGTGTCTTAACCCAAGACTTTTAACAAAAATAAATTTGTAATTCACTACAATTGTTTATCCACTAAGAGTGGTGTGAATGTTATTAATTAGGGATGAGTGATGATCGCCTAACCTAGGACCGAGATCACAGTAAGGAAGCTGGGATTAGACAGCTCTCTTGGCTTGTTTCGACTCTATTCTTATTTCAAGTATTTTGGTAGTTACCAAGTAACTATGAAATGAGTACGTGAATGAGTATATGGAATAGCATATAGATTGAGTATATTCAAAAGATAATACGAAAGTGAATATGAAATCAAAATGATAATTGAAAACCTAATAAATGTGGAATGATGATAGTGATGGGATTCATCAAATGTAAACTGGCTATAAATGTGAATTGAATGATATCAATGAAACTGGCCGACGAGATGCACCAATTCCAAGATTCGTCACGAAGGCACCTTAAATTATTCCAATGTCCCACTTGCATGCACTAACGCATCCGTCATATGGCTGCATGACATCAAAGAAATGTCCCACTCGGGCGGATGTATTCACCCAGATCCGTCATGATGACGATGGCATTTAATCGATACCCCACGCGTCGCGGGTGCACCAAACAAAGATCCGGCCACTACGGGAGACCGAATAAGTGATACCACATGTCGGGGTGCACCAAACAACATCCGTCATGATGGGAGACCGAATTGTTAAATGGGTAAACACATTACCGAATGATAATAAGGGCGGGATTCATCAAACAGAATCCGTCGAAAATGTAAATTGAATAGTCAAGGTGAAAGAACCAACATTGACGAGTGTAAATGGGATTCTTCTGTATATGCTTAAATCTCATAAATTGAATGGGCGAATGAATTGTTGCATTGAAAATGCACAGATATGATATGTTAAATGATTTGTATATTGAAAGGCATGCTTAAAATGAATAAAGATAGAGGATATGTTGATATTAGGCATGGTTTAATGTTAAATGCATTTGAAGTTAAATTGAATACTGAATAGAATCGTATAGAACCACTAGCATGAAAATGTTACAAGGTGGTTTCATCTCCATGCGCTAGTATCGAAAAGGAAGAAAAAGCAGGGCCAAGATCGCGCAACGCAGAAGTCATCATATAGAGAGAGTACTACGATAAGTGTATAATTCGTAATTTGCATATCATCTCTTTTGAACAAGTGATATTTGCAAACAAAAGGGTTAAACCCCGAAACTTGATTTTCAGATATCATTTGAAAGGGCATATACGCCTTTCTTTGTAAATGCTTATGGGCCTACCAATCGCTAATTTGTAAATGATTACGCTTGCCCAATCAAACCGTCTCAAGAACTAAATGAATTAATAAATGTTTTGATAAGATAAATGAAAACATCTGAGTAAACCGGCTCCTGCCTGGATCCGCCTATCTGGCCTGGGCCGGGATTCGGCCGCGACATTTTTGAAAAGAAAATTTAATAACACGTGAAATAAAAGAAATGGAACCAAGTGTCGTCCCCTGCTCTGGCTCGACTCGCCATTCGGCCCGACCGGCTCGGGGGGCCGCTACAATAGGAGTTGATGGCCAGCTGTTGCATCCACTATCTGGTCAATACGAGGGAGGGGAAAAGTATCCTTCGGGCAAGCATCATTGAGGTTAGAATAATCGACGCACACACGACACTTGCTAATTGTAAAGACCAAATTTTGTATATATGAAAATATGGCTAAGGGAGTGAATGTGGTAAATACTGAAAAACTGATTTGAAACAAAAGTAAGCGTATTCAAAAACTGAAATGAAAAGTATTACCAACACTCTTCCCCTTTCCGCAAGTGCACGGGTCATACAAGTAATAAAGTGGGCTCTAGGAGTCTGGCTATCGTACCCACGAGGATTAGAGGTTCTCTCTAATTGAAATTTAAGCACTTCGAGTATAAGGGCTCTTCACTATCTTGGTGACCAAATATGATGAGAATTAAAATTAATTTAACTAAAGAAAAAACTGATTTAAAACTAATCAACTAATTCTAAAATCTATCAAGCAAACAACTACTAAAGTAAAAAATGTATGAAGAAAGGCACTCAGTGGATGTGATAATCATTTAACAATCAATTTTCATTTCCTTGAAAGTGCAACATTTGTGAGTTGAATGCTGGATTTGTCTAAGAGCAATGTAGTATATCTTGGATTCCTCCACACACTCTACATTTCACTAATTAGAGAATCACCGTTCATTCCAGATACATAGGTCTAATCAGTTACTTGTAGGATATAATCCACTTTCTAAGAATTGGGTATTTTTCCTTTCTAGTACTTCACATTCTTTTCTTAGGATTAAAGACTGCTTGCCCCCATAGACAGGATAATGCAAGCATTCTCTAATGTAATTGGTATCTCAGCCATCAAATCTAATAAATTTATCTCTCTCCTTGATTAGATCTATGCTAACACGAGATCAAGGTCATTCTATTAGATTGAGGTGAGACCTCTAAACATTAAATTGATACATCATCTAATTAATCCTCACACCATGAGTAAATTAGTGATTTATCAAAGTTCATTAGTTCCATAACATTAGTCTAACATACCCCCAAGTTACTACTATTTACTCTTAGGAATCTCCATCTCTGTGTCACTTAGAGAGCCTCCTAGAAATCAGAGCAAAGATACAACTCTTTTTTTGGGTACATGCTACTAATATTAAGAACAGTTCATTATATTAACAGTACCAATTATATAAAATCAGTCTTCAAACCCATAAAATAAATTGAAAATTTGAAAATCTGAATGTTCAACAATTAATCCCCACCCCTAGAGGGTGTTTAATGTTCAATTACTAGATTCCAATCATCAATAATCAAACAAGTAAGAAAATGAGGAAAGAAATCAAGAGACAAGGAGTGAGAGAAAAATCCAGATTTGAGCTTCAATTATTGTCACAAACAAAGTAATGAATTATGAAATGTAAACAAATTAGTCAATTAATCCTGATTTGTGTGTGTGTGATGGTTTTCTTTTCCTTCCTCCTTGGTAGGATTACCTAATCTTCTAGGACTTTACACAATGACTGCAATTTCTTTTAGCTCTTCAAAGTCCCATATGCTTGTTTTTCATATTAGTCTCCACTAATATAGGCAAGTACCACCTTCAAGATCAATTAAGTCTTTTAAGCTTGTCGAGTTTGGCTTGGGTAATAGGGTAGATAAGTGGAGAATTTAAGCTAAAAATTTACCTAGATTCCACTCTTCAAGTGTGTATCTTTGCCTCTATCCTTCATTCTTTTTCTTTCTACTAATGTCCGAAAAATATATTCCCCAAACTGCCCTGATGTATCATACTCGCATATTCTCACCCGCATCTTTTAGAGAGAAGTTCCTTTGCTTTTTTCTTTACTTGTCAAAATTTTTAGATTAGTGCAATGTCTTGTCTTCTTAGGCTTTCTACCACTCTTGAGAACTTTGCTAGCGCCTCCCATACCAAATAAGTATTAGGTACTAGGTGTTGAAACACCCCTAAGAACTTAATTGTTCAAGAGAGGAAGGCCACAAGACAAAACATAATCCATTTGACAATTTACAATTTTGACTTCTTCTCTACATACTTTTCCATTTCTTCATGTGTTATTTTCTTTTTCCATCCTTCATTCTTGTTTCCTTTCAAATTAACATAACATTCCCCCAAACTTGTCCTTTTCTATATTTTGAAGTTCCTGTCCTGAAACCTGGGCAAATAAGGGTTCTTTACTATAGGATTAGAATAAAGAAAGGGTTTGAGGCTTCTAATTGCTATTTAAATGAAGAAACTAGACAATTTGGCTCAAACCTGGAACTAGAGTGTATGCTTATGCATATTATGAGGGTAGGCTTGAAAGGTTCAAACTTCCAAGGATGGCTTATATCACTTCCTGTTAGTGGTATTGCCTAGGATTTCACCTTGACTAATAATCTAACAGTTTCTAGACCTTGACCGTTTAACCTGGATCGAACCTGTAAGATGTCCCTAATCCTTCACAATTTGTGAAGGAACATTTTGACCATGTGCGGGTTTGCTTCTCAGACTTTCACTCGACCTTTATTGCTTATACAACAGTTTTAAAAGTCTTATTTGTGCTGTCTATTTAATAAATTTTCTTAAATCTGAATCTTAAACTTCATTCTAGCTTACACATGCAACTTCTTTTTCCAATTGATTGAGGCCTACCACAATTTCAATTACACTCATTGTTGGATTATTCAGTAGTTGTTATGCCAATTCAAAACATCATTTTATCATGAAAACACAATAGGAATGACATCAACAACTTAATTCACTCAATCCAATGTATCCGACACCCACCATCATTGACCAACCCATTATTCACATCAGATTCATTCATTTATTCAAAACAAAAATATAATCTAATAAGCAATTAACACCAGACAAAAAGAATTTCACACAAAATCATTCAAAAATTGTTGTTGATCTTTTATTAAAAGGGATGGTTACAATTTTTGTTTGGAGAGAAAGAGTATACAGGGGTTCATCTCCTTCTTTTGTAGGATTTGGGAATTTTTAGGTTAGGAGGTTCAAGGTTGAAGCTAGCTAAAGATGGAGGAAACATGGGTATTGAGATGTTTGGTTTCTCTTTCTCTGGAGGTTCTTCCCTATTGAAGAGGCAATGATCATTGGAATATTCCACCTGAGTGATCAATTCATCTTGCCTCATACCTATGTGATTCATGGTTCCTTTAAGTTCAGTGAGCATAGTGTGCATGTTCACTAAATTTGAATTGACCTGATCCAGACTGTCATTCCACAATTTTTGTCTGTAATTGTTGTCCATTTGTTGCTCCTTGTCCTTCTTCTCCATAAGCTTCCCAAATTCCTAGAACTGTTCCTTGTAGAGATACTTGAACCCATTTGCCTTTTACCGCATACTACCTTCCATCTTTTCTTCTCTTTTTTCTAAAAAGGTCAGCACATCTTCATTCCTTTTTAGTTGTTCATTGTAGAAGGTATTTATCTTCATATCTAGCCTTTGCATAATTGCTCTTTCTCTCCTCTCCATTTCTTCCTTCCACTCTTCATCCTCTCATGGTGGCACTGCTCCCATCTTTGCTCTCTTCAATTAAGCCTTAAATTCCTTCTTGATCCTCTCATGTTCGCCTCCGAACTTTCTATCTCCTCCATTTCTTTTATTGATACCAAAGATGTTCATAAGCTCCGTGATTTCCTTCCAATTCTCCTTGAACATTTGGTCGGTTCAAAAATCTTCTCACATCGTGAAGAGAATTAACTCACCTGAATTCTTATGTTCTCAGATTGGTCCCCGATGGTAGTCAGTCTCAACCGGGATTTGTTCCATCCTTACTAATTCATCTTCTTCTTCTTAGGGCTCCTCTACTACTTCCATCATTTCCATCTCCTTTCTTTTTCTGCTCTTTGGTCCCTTGATCACTGTTTGCCTTTTTCTATATAGACTAAAAACCCTCAAAGTCACGTAGTTACAAGAGCCTTACACTTCTCTTGCAGCCATGTCACTTTGGATAAATTTTCTTGATAAAATAATTCTTTCTTAATGTTCATGATTTAAAAATATGGGTCTAGTCTATGACACTGCAAGTGCACAGTCATACAAGTAGTAAAATCAATGTAAGTCTAGGTATCATTCCCAATGTAGATTTACAAGAATTAGGAGATCAACTACCCCAACTAACGGTTCTATGCTATTTCGACTAAGAACCGGTAGGAAAGTTTTGTCTAGAAAATTAAAGATCCTAAAACTATTAACTAAAAATAGAAACCGAAATAACATGAAAACAACCAGTAATATAAAGAACAAATTCATGGACCTAATTTGTTCCCCTCAGAGAAACGAAAACTATCAAAGAATTACAGTGAAACAATAAATTCCTACACGAAAATACATTGCTCTGTTTTATGTATGGATCTGGATTTGTCCAAGATTGCCTAAATATTACAGTTGGATTTCTCCATATTCACTGGTTGGAATTCCTTGCTTCTCTCGAAGACAAGATCAAACCAACTACCTGTATTTCTGCTTCTCGTGCAAGATCTGGGCATTTTTCTCTCTCAATACTTCACACCCATTTGCTTTCCTTCTCAGGATTCTTGCAAAATTTCTACAACTCCATTAGTGGCTCATCCTCCAGATCTATTGGTTTTTCCCTTTCCCTTGATTAGATCTAAGCTAACACAGGGTTGGGAGCTTCACTTTAGATTGGTGAACTCTTTATTGTTATATTAAATACTCCCCTCGACTTCAATTATGAGTGAATGGGGATTTATCAAATGAACTTTTCAGGCTAAGCGGAGTTCATCAATGGTAGTCTAGCATGCCCATGGCGAATGTTCTGACTCTCGAGGAATTTCCAACTCTGTATCACAGCGAGAGGGCATCACGAAATCGAAGCGAATACATTCTCAAGCGGTACTCGAATACTTGCCATTGGGAATATCTCGATTCAAAAAGACACCAAACAGTAAATCCTTAAATAATTTTCTCAATATTTTACGACAAAGGCGTAACTAACATATATCAATCCAATGTTTGCGTTCAATCTGACATTACAATTAAAGAAATGGAGCAGATCGCGTACATCCACTATAGTGTAATTAAAGGCGAGAAGAAATGAATTCTAGAAATTTGTCTGGAATTTCATAAATTTTAATTAGTAATTTTAGAAAGAAAATAACGAAATAAAAATCAGCTCACTCGTTTACGCAGTTCACGAATTAAGATCCATAAAATAATTCAAAAATAAAATAAAAAAATAAAAATAAAGAAAATAAAATTCTACTCTAAACTATACAGTTCTCTTCTTTCCCTTTCTGCGGTAATTGAAGGCGTAAACTACTTTACTATTCTATCTTGTCTATTTATAGCGTAGAAAAGAACTTGGGCCGAATCCACAAAAAAAAAAAAAAAGCTCCGGTTAGATTCTCGAAAGAAAAGCCCTGATTCACTTTGTCTCGGGTAGGCGCCTCGTGGGTTGATGTCGTGACTGGTTATATCTGTTCCCGATTCGGTTGTGACCAAGTTTGTTCGGTGCGACCAATTGTTGCAACTCTAATTCCACGACCGGTTGGAGTTGCAACCTCGCTTTTAGTTGTCACCACTTTGGTTAGTCGAACCTCCTTTACTTCTTGCGCGTATCGCGACCTCAGTTTTAAGTTGCGACTATATTTCTGTTTCTATTGCCTTTCCTCAGGTCGTGACTTTCTTTTTCAGGTTGCGACCTCCTTTTTGGTCTTTTGCTTTGATTTAGCCAGAATATATGTCGTGACCTAAATAATTTATCGCTATTTGCTTTTGTGCCCCTTGCCTTTAAGCGGTCGTTACCTCTCGATATGATGTCGTGACCTCCACGTTGCTCTTTTTTTTCTTGTTAGGGTTGTCTCGATTGCTTTAAACATATTGCAGACACGGATGTTGTTCGGGAGTGTATTGGTCGCGACCTCGGTGATTGAGTCGTGACCTCGCTTTTAGGTTCTTGGTACGATTAAGTGGTGTGACTCCCACTTTTGCTTGGTAAAGACTTTGTTGGCGAGTTTTTATGTTACGACCTCAATATTAGGTCCGCGACATGACTTTGTAATGTTCGGTGTTTCTTTGGGTTGCGACCTCGGTGGTCGCGACCTCTCTTAGTCCTTGAATAACAAAATGGTGCAACCCAGATTCCTCTAGCTGGGACCGCTTGCTCGGCTTGAGGTTACATCGCCTCAGATGTCGCGACTTCATTCTAATTCTCCTTCTCTTCAGTTGCAACTTCAAATCTCTTTGTTGTGACTCCCTATTCGGTTCATGTCTCGTGACCTCGAGATGATGTCGCGACCTCAATTTGAGTCCTTCATTTAAGAACTGGTTGCAACTTCAATTTTTCTTACAGAGACCTCACCTGTGGCTTCATCAACGGATCAACGTCGCGACCTCAGATTGGCGTTGCGACCTCAGCTTCTGCTTTGAATAGTTTCTTTCGTCTCAACCATGTTTTCTTGGTCGCAACCTCATTAACTGGTCTTGGTGATGTTGTGACATGGAAATAGCTGAACAAAAGAGCTCCTTGTCATGACTTTCTTTCCCTGGTGCGGCCGCCCGCTCTATTGCATTTGAATTCTTCAGTTTTCTTTGGGATTTTCGCTTATCTTTGTATTTTTGCAAAATTAAATTTGAGCAAATTACCCAGGTTTCTGTATATGAATCAACAATTAACTTGTAATAAACTCAAAAAAATGGATTAAAAATCAAATGAGTTTTTAGACTCATCAAATTCCCCTAAACTTAAAATTTTGCTTGTCCCCAAGCAAAGAAAAGAAAGAATTGTTTGTCCTCAAACAATTAAGCTTAAATTTTTAAGGACATTTTTCTGATTCAGACCACAGTTTTTCTTGTTCTACCTTCTAACATGAAATAGGAGATAGCAACATCATTTTAAATTTCAGTTTCGATTCAAGAAAAAGGAATGGTTTCCACTTCTATCACAAATTTCCTTGATGAAATCATGTATTTAAACAGTTTATTCAACAAGTCTTGTTCGTATGTGTGTGCAGGTCTTCAATCCTTTTCATCTTCATGTTGAATTTAGTTAATCTTCTGGGAGTCTCCTTAGAAAAGGGTGGTCCCGAGTCTATAGGCTTGTTTTCATATTGATCTCCTTCTAATGTAGAGTAAATTCAACGAATCACTTAGTCTTCGGAGGCTTGTAATGTTAGGCTTAGGTAGTGGAGTAGATAATGGGAAAATTTAAGTTGCAAATGCCTAGTTTCCTCTTTCTTTTAACTAATTGCCTTCAACTTTCACCTTTTTCCTTCTTTGTACTTGTTGCTTCTCCTCAATCTTAGCCTGATTCATCTTTTTGAAATCTTTTTATGGCATTTTGATTTCCACTTGCACTTATTCAGGCCAGTTCCCTTGTTCTAGAACTCTTTTGCTTCTGTTTTTCTAAGAATGGGAATAGTGCAATGTTTTGTCCTCTTAGGCTTTCTATTGCCCTTAGAGGAACTTTGGGCTAGTAACTCCCATACCAGTTGGCATTAGGGTACTAGGTGTTAAAACACCCCTACGAGCTTAATTGTTCAAAGGAAATAGGCCACAAGACAAAACTTATTCCCTTTTTTTCATCAATTTCTGCTTCTTCTTTCCTAATCTTTCAGGTTATTTCTTCTCCTCCTACCTTGTAATATTTGGAAATATTTTTCCCCCAAACTTGTTTCTTCGTTTCACGAAGTAGACCTTTTATGTCTTGAAGCTGGATAAGTTGGGCTTTTTGTTGTAGGATTATTGCAAGGAAGGGAATTCAGGTTTTCAATTGCCGTCATTTGAAGAATTAAGGCTTGTTTGGCTCAAAGCATGGAGCTAGAGGGTATGCTTTAGCATATATTGAGGGTAGGCTTGGAAAAGCTCAAACTGCCAAAGATGGGCTCTATCACTTCTTGTTGGTTGTTTTTTTACCTAAGATTTCGCCTCAATCAATAATCTAACAAGTTCTAGGACCATGAACTCTTAATCATGAATTTCCCAGAAGATGTTCGTAATTCTTCTCAAAGTTTCATGAGTTTTGTTGACCAAGTGTGTTGCTTCTTCAAGTCTTGTATTGATTCATTGTTTATTTACACACTTTCAATCAAGTTATTTGTTCCTTCAACAATATCCATTTTTCCAATTTTTGCAATCTAAACTGGATTTTAAATAAGGTTGCTACTCCTGATTCCAGTTTACTAGTCTATGCCTTTATTTTTCCTACATTGTAGTTCTTGGAATAAAAGCAGTTAGTCATTTGATTCTTGTACAAACAAGGCACTCATAATTTTCATGTAGCAGGAGTAAACACAAACACAAAATTTCTCGGTCGTGTTCATCCATTAAACAACACACATAATTATTCACAATCAAAATTTTCATTCAACAATGCAAACCTGATCCAACAAGTATTAAAGAAGGTAACTAACAAGTAAGTGAAATAAACACAAGACAATTTTGATAACACCATTGATTTCTATTAAAATTTTTTAGGAATGCAGTTGAGGAACATGCTAGGAAAATTTTTCAGGTTCCTTTTCTTCTTTTGTAGGCTTTGGAGGTATAATGTTAGGAAGATCTATATCCCAAAAGCGCGGTGAAGGGCGAGCAGGAAATTTCATCTCAGATTTTTGTCTCTCGAATGCAGAGGGAATTTCTTTGCCTTTTGCATATATCTCACTGTTTAGCTGCACTGCATTGATGAGTGTGTCTTGCTTCTTTCCCACCTGGTTCATTGTCCCTTGGCTTTCGAAATACAGCAACGGGTTTGGACAAATTTTGATTGATCAAGTCGAAGCTCTCAACCGAATTTTCTTCTATACTCGTCATTGTCCTCCACAGCGATCTCTATTCTTCATCGATTTCTTAGAGTGCTGAGCTGTTCTCTATAGAGATATTTGAAACCTTCAATCTTCTGAGCATGTTAGCCTCATTTTGCCTTAGTCTTGATATGTTGAGAATATTTGCATCTCTCTTGAAATGATTGTTGTAAAATGCCTCCATCTTTGCATTCATTTTTCCAAGCATTTTTTCTTCTCTTCTCTGCAGCTCCTTTTTCCTCTCTTCTTCTCTGAGCTTCTAATTTTGCTCCACATACACTCCTTTTTTCTAGGCGTAACTAAAAAATCTTCTGCGATCTGAGTCTTTGTCTTTCCCATTGTACTCTCTCTCTTCCATCTCCCTCTTCATTGATCGAAGCATTTCATAATTTCTGTTATCTTCTACGCTCCTTGATCTTTACGCGCAAGAGGCGGTTGCTCTTGTACCTGGATAGGAATGGCTCAAAGAGGCTCATCTTAAAATGTGCTTCCTTTGCTATACGGATGGATATCTTCGGTACTTCCTCCGTCTGGTCTCATTTTCCTTGGCAGCCTTTGTTTACGCCGGCATCCACCTCCATTATTTCTTTTTGCCTTTTTCCTTTAGGTCCCCTTGTTACTCGGTTAAGTCGGAGGGAGACCAGGACGCATTTCTGCTTCTTATCCACATTCCCTTCGCTGCGAGAGACAAGTATGGTGATAGTGAGCTAGGGTGAGGATCAGCCCTCTCTTATTACTATGGTGGTAGCCTCTGATGGACTCTTCGATCAGGATTCCTATGTTCATTTTATATCCTTTCAAAAAGGCATATAAAATGATGGCCTCCTGTTCCCTGATTGAGCAAAGATGTTTTGTAGGAACTATTACAGAACAAATGAAGTAAAACCAGACCTTTGCTTCTTCAGTGAGGGCTCCCCTTTTGATGGCGTGGTGGGGGTTCTTCTTTGTGACCTCCCATTTTCCTTCTCCTCCAGTCAACAGGTTCAGTATCTTTTCATAGTTTGGATTTTCTACCAACTTCTTATACTTCGACCCGTGCTTGAGATCCCTCAATTTAAACATTTCATTTATCCGTCTATCCCCGAAAGGTACCCAAACACCCCTCACATAGACTGAATCCTCCTTCATGCCCACCATATTTGCATAAAACTCCCGGCCGTGAAAATCGACGCCTTGTGTTCTGAAGAATCTGACACTCTTTTCTCTATTACCTCAGAAAGCAGGCATCGGTTTCCCAAAACCCCTTTCACACACGAACTCCTTATCAAACAGTATCTTGTTCCACAATTCTTGAGGCTCTTTTGAAACGAAGTCTTTGTCTTCTTCTATTGCTTCTTTCTCTAGCTGCTCATCTTCTTTCGGCTGGTATCCTTGTTCGACATAGATTTCTTCCCCAGGTTGAGGTTCCAACTGAACTTCTTCCACTGCCTCTACACTTTCACGCATAATTTCGTCAATCAGTTTATTAAGATTTGTGATGTCGTCTTGGTTCGCTGCCATGAGTGTAGATTTGTGATTTCTCCTTGGTTCGCTCTCTGGTTTTAGGGTTTTAAGATTCAAAATGATGGATGTAGAAGTGGAAAGGTTGGGATGAATTAAAGTTGAATGGAAATTTGAATGGAAGTTGGGCTCAATGTCATGATTGCGATATGGGGGGTCGCGACATTAAAATTTGAATCTCTTAATTAATGATTTGCAATGAATTCTATCTTTAATGCTGGAACACCCAAATGAAAGGTTTAAAACTTATTTTTATTTGGATTTGGACAATTCTGGTCGCAACCTAAAGAGTTTGTCGCGACCTGCGATGTGGTCACAACTTCAATTTCACTGTTGTGACCTGTTTCTCTAACTTATTGCTTCAATGCTCAGCTTCTTGGTCGCGACCTATGAATTGATGTCATGACCAGAAATCTCACTATTGCGACCTGACATTTTCTTATCATTGTTATCTTCAATTCTATTTAGGTTGAGACTTAGACCGTCTATTAGACCAAGAAAATTTTCAGGTCTCTTTGAAAAATTCAATTCACAGCAATTTAAATTCACCAAATTCAATCAAAACAAATACAATTCAATTCATATTTATCATTCAAATATTCAACAAATCCATTCACTATGCATCAGATTCAAAATTTAAGGAAAAAAAAAAAAATCTCCCAAATGCTATATTGGAGACAAAATTTAAATAAATTGGGAGGTATATTACTCTTTATGGTGAGTTGATGTAAATATTCCTCCTTTGCACATTCTCATTGTCCTGCAAAACTAAAAAAACATTTACTTACTCTTTAAGCAGTAATGAAAAAATTACACAAAGTAATTAAAAACTTTCACACAAAAAGTATAACTGGAAAACTTAAAACAAACTGATGTGGATTGCCTTCCACAAAGCTGCTCAATTTTTAGTCTTTAGTTGAACTTGTTCTTCTTTATATTTACGTTCTTTCAAATTTTCTCATTCAAAAACTAGAGTCATTCACCATTTGCATTCCTCGGGTAGTGCTATAATCTGCGACCATTAACATGAATTCCTCATGATTCTTTGGTTCTAAGTGTGCCCCAAAAGTTGTACTTGACACTCTTTTGTATGGGTCCACTCCATTTGATTTAAGCTTTCTTTGAAGAGTCTTAATCTGGGTGAATAACGAGGACTTGATCTCTGTTTTAAATTCTCCTTAAATCCTTTGATCATGCCATTTTTTGTTTTATCCTTGTGAGTCTTGCACTATCATAAGCTTTGTTCTGAGCTCTTGATTCATTTAAATTTGGAAGACATCTCTTCTTTAAGCGACCTTGAAATCAAAATTTAGCTTCTTAGTGGCTACCTTAGCTTTATATTCTAGCTCAGAGGAAGGTGGCAAGGTTTTCCAAAGACAAGCACATGGGGACATTCTAATGGGAGTTTTAAAGTAGTCACAGCTATGCCCAGTGCATCATCAAGTTTTAGAGACCAATCTCTTAATGGACTTCTGAGTCTTTCAAGAATTTTCTTTATCTCACGTTGGAAATTTGTTTGCCCGTTTGTTTGAGGCCAGTGACGAGCTCATAGCGTGTTTGATACCATATGTACCCATGAGCTTGTCAAACACCTTATTGCAAAAATTAGCTTCCTCCATCGCGATTATAGTTAAGGTCCCGAATCTGCGAGAATATTTTTTGTAAAAATCCACAGCTGTATTAGCATCATTCTTGGAATGTTTGTTGCCTCGACCCGTTTCGATGCATAATCCACGGCCGGGGTATGTATACATTTCCAAATGAAGGCTGGAAAGGCCCATCGTCTATTCCCCATACATCAAATAGTTGCACCACTTTGATGCCTTGTAGAGGCATTTCATGCCTTTTGCTGATATTTCCCATTCTTTGGCATTGATCACACAACTTCACCCATTCAAAATAGTCCTTAAAAATAGTGAGCGATAAATCCATTTGGAGAATTTTGTGGGCTGTTTTGTCTACAAAATGTCCTCCATATGGTGATGCATGACATTCTGTAAAATCTTGTATCACCTTCAGTACATCTTACGATAATCCAGTCTGACTCACCTCTTCTAACGGCGATTAGGTTATTCGGATCTTAGTACCTGTGTCGGTCCTTAACTTTTCTCTGTGGTAGCTGAATTATGATGGCATAATTCAAATGCTAAGAAAGTTCACAATGTCGACTACGAGGTGATTGGGTAATGGCGAATACTTGCTCATACGAAAAAATTTATGCTATTTCCCTTTCTTCTTGTACCATAGGTTTTCCTCTTAATAGTGATCGGCTATCACATTGTCACAACCTTTCTTGTCTTTTATTTCTAAAGATCAAATTCTGTAATATGATACCCACATGATCGATCTTGGCTGCTTCTTTCTTTGCCATTAGATATTTAATTCTTTGTATGATCGATGTGTATAATAACATGGGATCCCAAGTATGCGGCACGGATTTTCACATGCAAATACTATTTCCGGCATCTCCTTTTCAGTAGTTGAGTAATTTTCCTAAGCTTCATTGAAGGTTTTGCTAGCATAATATATGACCTTGAATACCTTTGTTTCTGCTGATATGGCTCCATTTGCAAAATCGCGGCATCACATGATTTCAAATTCTGTTCAATGCGGTTTCACCAAGATGGGACTTAGAACAATGCAGATTGATCTCTTCAAAAGAATTTTGGCAGGATTCATCAAATTTGAACTTGTGATATCTTTTTCCCGACCAATCTGGAGTGGTCTAATAATTTTGAAATCTACATTAAATGCAATAAATCCAACATAACCTAGAAACTTCTAATTCGCGAAGCTATAGTGGGTGGCATGATTTCTTATAATTGAAACTTTTGCTTGGTCTACTTCTAGCAGCCACTGTTTAAATCATGTGCCTAGGACAATTCATGCTGTAACCCATAAAGTGGCATTTTCCCAATTCAAACTAAATTCTTTGTCCTTGCACTTTTAAGTACGGTTCCCAGGTATGCAGAGCCTTTGTTGTTCAAAGCGGATCCATACATTTGTGAAATGTTGCTTCAGAGTCTCATGCTTCTTACTAAATCAAAAAATATAGACATCATGTCTTTGAGAAATGTGCAGGCATTACCTGAATGAATGCATTCTTAAAAGCAAAGTACCAAATGGGCATGTAAAGGTGGTTTCTCTGATCCTCAAATTACAATGGCAATTGATTTATATCAGTATCCATTAAGAAAACAAAAGTGAGGGTGTCTTGACCTATCCGGCATCGATCAATGGCGAGTGATCCTTTCTTGTTGCGAGTTTAGTTTTACGTAGTCAATACACACCCTCAGTCTGTCCACCGAGTTCTTGTAGGAATCGATTCATTCTTCATTTTATGATCACAGTGAATCTTTTCTTTGAAACCATACTATTTCACGAGAACTATCGATATAGCATATATAAAACGCATTCAACCATTGAGAACTTCTTTTAATGACTTAACTTTTCATCACGGGGTTGACCTCCTTTGATGCTCGATAGAAATTTTACATTATCATTCGGCAATATTTGTGCATATAAATGGAGGGTACATTATGAATCCTCGTTGACCCGACAATAGCTTCCTTTGCTTTCTCGAGAATTTCCGACATGTTCTTGATTAAGTCAGTCTACGGCTGATATGATGGTAGTTCTCTCTTTAAGTTCTAAGAAACATATTTCAAATATTTGGGCAATTTCGCCAATATTAACCATACGCACTAGTTTCACGTAGTTTTATCCCACTGGTACGCCACATCATCTTATTGTTTTCATTTGTACTTCGAAATGTTTCTTTGTTATACATACTAGAAAGGCAACATTTCCTGATCAATACTCTCGAATCTTGAAAATTATTCAATTTCATTGATAGAATGTTGAAGAATACGTCAGAATTCAATTCAACATTGAGAAGACTATTGTTTTCTACAACCATATAACTTTCTACATCTACATCAGGGTGTTTAACTCATTAAGATTAAAGTTATTCAACTGTTCCCAGCCATAGAGTCGGTTCACGCTTTGCATCTATCGAGCGCTCTGGTTAACAAAGGGTCTTCCCAGCAACAAAGGAACTTGAATTGTCTTCCTCATCTTCGTAATCAAATCCACAGGGAAGATGAATTTTCCCACGCTTGACAAGCACGTGTGAGAACACCTTAGTTGTGCCCATTGATCATCAGTATTCTTGATGTAATTCTTTGTTGGGGTCTGGTTCCCCAAACCCGAGTCTCAAATCGCTGACAGAGCATCCAATTACCAACTGAATCATAAGACTTTCTTGAATTCATAGCTTTGTGGAGCGAGAATGGTGACGCCTAGGTCCTTCATTTTCTTTGGGAGCTTTGGCTGGATAAGCCTTGCTTCTGAGTAGCGATCGGGTTACCTATTCCTTCCTCAGTATTGCACCCTTTTCTTGTTCAATATCTCCTTGAAATTTCGCATAGTTAGACATTTGGTTGATTAAATATAAAGGGATATTGATTTCTATCTTCTTGAAGATGTCAAAGAATCTGGCACTCTTCCACTTTCCTTCCCCGAAGCCTCTGAGGAATGGCAACATGGTGTATAAATTGGTACTCATGCATTTATCACTACTTCCTTGAATTTGTTCGATTAAAGTATCTTCTTCTTTATGCAATAGTCTTTTAGTGCTCTTCTCTCATTTCTTTCCGGTTTCTTCTTGTTGCCGCATCAGTCTCTTAACCTTTCTTTCTTGCTTTGTTGTTGCCCACTTCTTTCCCACTTCTTAGCGACGCCATGCGATCCTTTGGATTCTTTTGAGTGTCACTGAGAATGTACCTTGCCACGATTTGGCATACTAAGGTGAAGTGCCTACTGTGTCTCTAAGTTCTTCTGGAGACTTTGTATTCTTTAGAAATAATTAGTATAAAATTAAGCTGGTGAACAATTTACGTTTCATGGAAGTCTGTAAGCCTCTTGTTGTCCCCCATAGCTATGGCATTTGTTCTTGAATGGTTGGAGTCCTCTATGACCTTGATAGTCATTCTGCCTTCCTCCCCTTGATGCAAGCTGTTAGAACCTTGGTGTTTGTTGATATCCTGTGGGATCTGTCATGCCTTGGGCAATAACCTCCGCGTATGAGAAATTCTCTGTGGTTTCCTCAGTGTTGGACTATAATGTGGGCGGGTTGGGTTTGGCCAGAAATGGTATTTCTTGGTTCATTCACATACTTAACCTCCTCAACCCCATAAGAGTCCTCTTATGTTGGTATGACATATTCTATTACTTCTCTTTCCACTTTATCTCTTTCATGACGGTGTGCATTTCTTTCATTTGTCCATCATTGCATGAAGTGGCATCTAACTCTTATAAACATATTTTATGGCACTCCATGAATTACTTTTCCTCTGCTGTTACCAGCGGATGGAGCTTTCATATTGCACTTGGCCAGGTCTTCTATCAGATCCCTAGCCTCTTCAGCACTTTTTCTTTTGAATGCTCCACATCACGAAGCATCAATGATGCCTTTAGATGTATCGTTCAAAGCATGATACACCATATCCATCTGAGTTTTAAAATCAATTCCATGCATCGGGCACCTCTTAAGCCTCTTGAATGTTTCTCGGGCTATATAGCAGGTTCGATCTTCCCCCCGTTGGAACACTATGATCTCTCTTCTTCTCTCATATGTGAGAGATGGGGGAAAGAACCTGCCCAAGTATGCTTCCACCAGCTCTTCCCAAATATCAACTGAACCATATGGTAATGACTCATACCATGTGGCTGCTATATCTCTTAAGGAAAATGGGAATAGATGCAGCTTTATCACTTATGGCCTCACTCCATTCATTTTCTTTGTGTTGCCATCTGAAATCTACGATGCTCGTTGGGGTCTGCCGATTGGGGTTAGGGTAACCATGGTAAACCTTCATTCAAAAAAATACATTTCTAAAATCCTTTAAACACTTTACTTTATTATTTATACATTTGTGCATTCTTTACATTTTTAGCTTACATAATACCTTTAACACATGCATACATATATAATTTAATATAAATATATATATTGATGCAAGATAAAACATTTCCATATGCCCTTAACATTTATATAAAGCAGCTACATTAGCTTTCCAGTTTAATAATAAAACCATTCACTTTTTAAAACTCAATTGTCAAAATATCATTTTACACTCACAGTTCACCGCTCAATCCAGCTTGCTTCCCGTCGATTCTTGTTTCCCGTCCAAATAGTCCTTTTCACCTTTTTTGAAGCCACAACTACATTAATCATAACTTCATTTTAATCCACCATACACATTCATTTAAAATAAAATGAACAAGTATGAGCACTAAAGCCACAAAAAAAAACCACTCATTTTGGCCAACCTTTTTCCAACAATATAGACTTTATGACCCAAAAATTATTCAAAAGGTCTTAAAATTATAAACTCTCCAGATCAGTCCTTTATATATCCAATGACATCTCTGTAAATTTCAATTTAAATTCCTTCTCAGCCTTCAACCACATAACACAAGTTGCAACATGTTTTGATGCTTAATTTAGTTTTAACTTCCATGAATCACCTACTGTATCTTGATTTCTGAGATTGCTCCATAAATTAAAATTTTGCTGTATTGAATCTATGGTTATAAGGTTTTTCTCCAATTGGAATCACCCCAATTTGGATCACCAAAACTCAAGTTATTATGTTTTGCATCTAGATGACTCAATTGTGAACAGAATCTGCATAGCTCTCTTTTGACAAATTTACTAGGAACTTTAGGTTACATTTTCTTGCTTCCTTCAGGTCAAAATTTTCCCTATACGTCTATTTTTGAATTTTAAGTATCCAATTTGGATAGTGAAACTCCACTTATGGCCAAAAACATACAACCATACCCAAAACAGAGCAAAATCAGCGAGCTACACGAGCTCACCTTTCAGTCCATGTTTGGGTACTTGAAATGGTACTCTTGGTCCTTCTATAAATTGTAGCCCTATCTCTTGTGGTTCTTTACCAATTAGAATCAAATTCATTTGGATGATTATAACTTAATCTATAATAAAAACAAAAACAGTTTTAGAAATTTGTGGCGTTAGCACACTTTACAACATAGTCTTAATGCATAAATTCCGTCCTTTTCTTTTAACCAATTTAATGCATTTCTGAGTTAAGTTTGCACTAAAACACATGAAATTATAAACTACCGTTGACCCCTCTCATTTCCATTTTGGCGAATTATGCACAAACCATATTCAATTTGTTCTTCTATTTTCTTCCCTGCAATGCTTTCAAATCGATGCCTTATCACACCCATCGATTTCGCCATTACTGGCAATTTATTATATCGCTACAAAATTACAGTATCAAACCTAACCATTCTCATGATTTTTTCAAACCTAACCTAATCCATTTCTTTCTCAATTTCTATCAAAATCATAATGATTCAACATAAATACCCCAATTCTAACATATACAAGAAAATGGCATTAGCGTAAAGTATTAAAATCCAACCCGCATTAGAAAGCTGCATTCTTGAGATTCTTATTTCTCTTGATACCACTTGGAAATCACTTGAAGAGGCAAAGAGAAGAAAAATCACATCTTACCTTTGCCACCTTAGCCTCCTTTGGTTTCTCCGCCTTTCTCTTTTCTTCCTTTCTTTTCTCTCTTTTCTTCTCTCTTTTTCTCTCATGGCAGACCACTCACTCTATTTGAGCAAAGTTCAACTTTTGGTTAGACTTTATTATCACACTTGCCAAAATTACCGTGAGTCCCAGCAGACAGCTTTTAACTATATAAGTGCATTTGAGCCCATAGATCTCATTTGGTCCATTCTAATGAGTCACAAACCTAACAGCCATTAAGAAATGTTTTGATTGGCTCTCACAGAAAATATCTCTATTTTATCGATTTTTATTCCTTTTAAGCCTTAGGCTAACATCTGGATTAATAGTAGAAATATTATGGTCTTCTAAACTTCCAAATTGACCATGAAATATTCTAATTAAATCCTTCACGGTGGATTCGAGCTCTGAAATCACCGAAATCCGTTTAAATGGCAGCCAAATCGGACAATAGCGTATTATTATCAGGAATTACGTTCGGATCACTTTGGAAACTATCAACGGACTCCGTTCACTCCGTTCAATTACGTTAGACTTTATGATTAATTCCGGACATTTCGGTATTTTCGTGATTTTGAAATTTCAGCGAGCTCAATTTTAGTCAAATCACTATTCACTTAAATCTCCAATTCTTTAAATATCAGGTTCAAGTCATAGGAACTAAATTTCTTAAAAATTCCTTTACAAGCCCCTCCCAATAGGATATAATAAGAAAATCACTATTCCTTAGGGCATTCGGGTGAAAATTTTGAAAAATTTAAAAACTATGCCCAAATAGTAAAGGCGTTCTAATTCTAATCTACCTGTTTATATCATTAGACTCTGTCAGGTTCAAAAACTACTATTATATGTTCGTGGGGTTGGGTTTTTGTTCATAGTTCAAAAATATAGGTCCTAGTCTATGACTTGCTTGTTCTGGTCATATAAGTAACAAATACGAGGAATGTAAGTCCAATTATCATTTATAGAGATTTACAGAATTAGAGGTCTTCTCCCTCACTGAAGTTCTATGCTATTTAGACTAGACGGTAGATGAAAGTTTACAGTCTAGAAAATTAAAGATCTAAACTATTAACTAAAAATAGAAAGCTGAAATAACATAAAACAACCAAAAATATAAAGACAAATTCTTGGACCCTAATCTGTTCACTGTGAGAAGCTTGAAAACTATCAAAAATTCTGGCCAAAACGATCAGATTCCTACGAAAATACATTTGCTCTATTTTATGTATGGATACGGATTTGTCCAAGATTGTAAATATTGGGTTGGATTTCTCCATATTCAGTTAGGTCCTTCTCTCGAATAAGATCAAACCCATTTCTGTATTACCTTCTCTTGCAAGATGCACAGGCATTTTCTCTCTCAATACTTCACACCCATTTCTTGATGACTGCAGATCTTTTGCTTTCCTTCTCAGGATTCTTGCAAAATTTCTACAACTCAATTAGTGGCTCATCCTCCAGATCTATTGGTTCTTCCCTTTCCCTTGATTAGATCTAAGCTAACACAGGGTTGGGAGCTTCCCTTTAGATTGAGGTGAACTCTCTGACTATTTATATTTTTAAATACTCCTCCTTCAATTGTAGTGAATGGGGTTGTCCTTTTGAATGAACTTTTAGAGCTCAACAGGTTAAGTATTGGTGATACAGCATGCCCGCTAAGCGAAATGTTCGGCTCGGGAATCTCGACTACATGTCACACGAGGCATCCACAGAAATCGAGCAAGATACACTCTCTCAACTGGTACTCGGTACTACCATTGGGAACTTATCGATTAGACACAGCAGTAAATCGGCCGAATAATTTTCTCAATATTTTATAGCAAAAGCGTAACTAGCGTATATCAAATCCGTGACTGTTCCAATTATTGCATTACAATTAAAGTAGACATAGATCACACGTGCATCCACTATAATGTGATAGGCGAAGAAATGAATTCCAGAAATTTGTCTAGATTTCATAAATTTTCAGGCAGTAATTTTAAGAAGAAAATAACAGAAATAAAAATCCAGCTCCACTCGTTTATGCATAGTTCGCAGATTCAGATCTAGAAAAGAATTCAAAAATAAAATAAAAAAATAAAAATAAAGAAAATAAAATTATACTCTAAACTATACCTTTTTGAGTTCTCTTCTTTCACTTTCTGCGGTAGTGAAAGCGAAAGCTACTTTATATTCATCATGCACATTTATAAATGTCTGAAAGAACAAAATTTGAATCCCGAAAAAAAAAAAAAAAAAAAGCTCAAGTTGGAATTCTCAAAAGAAAAGCCCAATTCACTGTCTCAGGTCATGACCTCGGGTTGATGTCGCGACTTGGATTCCCTTTATCTGTTCCAGTTCAGTTGCGACCAAGTTTCTTGCAGTTTCGTTGATTAGTGGTCGCAACCTCAATTGTGATTGTGACCTCTCTGTCTCAGTTGTTCTCAAGAATTGTCGAGACCTCGTTGTAGTTCCCTTATGTTGCAACTCTAAGTCACGACTTCAGTTTTAGGTTGCAACCTCCTTTTATTTTATCCTTTAGTTACGATCGGGACTACCTCGCTACTTGCTACCGCGCATGTGTGACCTGGGGTTTAAGTTGAGACCATATTTATGTTTCTATTACCTTTCCTCAGGTCGTGACTTTCTTTTTCAGGTTGCGACCTCCTTTTTGGTCTTTTGCTTTGATTCAACTAGAATATATGTCGAGGCCTCAATAATTAGTCATACTTGCTTTTGATAGCCGCGCAGGCTAAGCGGTCGTGACTGCGTGCTCTTTTTACGGTTGCGGGTTGTCTCGGTTGCTTTAAACATAGTGCGACACAGATGTTGATGCTCAGTGTATTCGAATTATGACCTCCCTTTAGGTTCTTGGTGATTAAGTGGTCGTGACTCCTTTTTGCTTAGTAAAGACTTAGTTGGCGAGTTTTTAATATTCGACCTCGATATTGGAATCACGACAGGCTTTGTAATCTTCGGTGTTTCTTTGGGATTTGCGACCTCGATGATTGGCATGACCTCTTGGGGTTCTTGAATAATAAAATGGTTGCAACTTAGATTCCTCTAAGCGGGACCCGGCACCACCGGCGAGGTTACTGTCGCGACCTCAGATGATATCCGCGACCGTTTCACGATTCTCCTTCTCTTATAGTTGCATTCACAATCTCTTTGTTTGTGACTCCTATTCGGATTCCATGTAAATGACCTCAAGAAGATGATGCCAGCGACCTCAATTTGAAGTCCTTCATTTTAAAAGCTGATTTGCAACTTCAATTTCTTGCGAGAGACCTCACACAGCCAAGCCGTGGCGGATCAGCGTCGTGACTCGGATTAGGCGTTTCGGCCTCGGCCCGGCTTTGAATAGTTTCTTCCGTCTCGACCTTGTTTTCTTAGTAGCGACCTCATTAAGCGTCTTGGTGATGTTGTGACATGAAATGTTGAACAAAGAGCTCCTTATGGCTTTCTTTTCCTGAATTCGACCACCTCGCTCCGTTACGAGATTTGAATTCTTCCAATTTTTGGATTTTTAGTTGCTGTATTTTAACAAAAAATTAAATTTGGCAAATTTATCCGAGGTTTAAATATATGAATCAAAAATTAACATAATAAACTTCGAGAAAAATGAATTAAAAATCAAATGAGTTTTATGAACTCATCAATCACTCACATCAATGTCAAAGGGAGAACCTTAGGACATTTCCTCCTTTACCCATATCCCACACTCTGGCGAACCACGAGGTTTGGTGATAGTTGTTGAATGGGGGATCAATCCCCTTTTCACAATCTTGTGGAAGGTTATGATAGATGTTTCAATAATTTTCCCCACGTCAAACTTGTATCCCTTCAGTAGGGCATATAAGAGAATGGCTTCATTCTCCGTGATTGTGCTCAGGTGCTTAGTAGGAATTATAACATAAGCGATAAAATAAAACCAGACCTTGGCTTATGTTGTTAGGGATCCCATGTTGATGGATTCATGAGAATTTTTTTTAATTGAGTTTCGTTTCCCTTTTCCTCCCGTCAGGAAGTCGACAATCTTGTCATGATTGGGTTCTCTAAGGAGTCTTTTGAACTTAGATCCATTATTGGGATCTTTGATTTAGAGAACCTCATTGATCCTTTCATGACCCATGGGGACCCATACTCCTCTAACGTAGACTGAGTCCTCCCTCATATCTATCATGTTTGAATAGAACTCACGACCCTTTGCAACAAGCCCAGGTGGTTTCGCCTTCTGAGGCTCAAACTCCAACTCATTTTTTCGATTATCTTAGCAAACGGTGAGATGATCGTACCGAACCCTCTTTCTCCAATAAACCCTTTGTCGCTCAGATTCTTTTTCCAGAAGGAGTAGGCATCATCTGAAATGAAAGCTTCATTGTCTTTTGCTTCTTTAGCTTGCTCAACTATATTTTTTTCAGCTCTTTTATGCTTTCGCTCACGAGGGTTTGTGCCTCTTTCACCACTTGGAGTTTTCTTTACTAGGGTTGTCTTAGTCTGAGGTTCTAGATGAACCTCCTCTTCTAGTTGTGTACTCTTCCATCAGCTGATTGAGATTTAGGACTAGGCTCTAGGGTTCTGCCGCCACGATGAATTAAGTTTGGATTTAAGGTCTACGAAGTCTAGGGTTTTAAATGAAGAGGAAGGTGGGATTTTAATTAGTATGAGTGATATGAAGCAATGGGAAGGGTGGCTTTTCGGTTTTGGAGAACTTCTTGGATTTATGGCTCAATAAATGAATGTTTCTCTTCATAGGTCACGGCTTGATTAACGATTAGGTCTGCTTGATATCTTTTGAATTTACTTGTGGAATTTATTTTGCTTGACTGAAAAAAAAAAGAAGAATTTTCACCCAATTCTTTAAAATTTCATGTCGCACGACACACTTTGAGTTTATCGCAACAATGACTGTCACGACAATATAGATAATTTTTCGCGACATGTCATTGGACTAATAAATGTCTCTGAGGTTACAATCGAGTCGCGTGAATTTTTTGCAATAGCGTGATTGGATTCTACCAAACTAAAAAGTGGGTCGCGACGGTGTTTGAAGGTGGTCGCGACACCGTTTCTATAGTCATTTTCTTTAGTTTCATAAATTTTGTTGCAACAGGAAAAATAAGGTCACGACATAATATTTGTTGAGTTTGTTACATTAAGGCTTTTAATGCAACCTAATTTTCTTATAAATTGTCTTAATCAATCAATTCCTTGTTGCAACAACGCCTCCTCACTTATAAAACGTCTTCACGACACGATTTATTGTCGCGACCAAGAATTTGTTTAATTTTTAGCTTAACTGCATTCAATTGATTGTCTTATTAATTAAGATTTAAAATTCAACATTTTGGCAAGAGACACTAATTAGCAAGAGAAAATCATCAATTCAATCTTAAACAACTTTCTCATTAAAACACATCAACATAGCATTCAAGCAATTGGCAGCAAAATCCCCCAAACTTAAGATATGTATTATTATTACAAATAAGTTTAGGAATGAAATACTCCCCCCTTGTAGTCATTTTAACGCAGTCGAGTTTGAGGCAATGTGCTTTACAATAAAATCTTATTCCAGTTCATCTTTCCTGTCAAAAAATAAATAAATAGAAAAATTTAGCAAATTACCAAGCTTCCAAAAACTTCTACCCAAATCAAAATTTAATAATCCAAAATCACAAAAAAAAAAAAAAAACCAACATCAATCTAAGCAAATAAGAAAAATAATAAAAATTAATTTTAGCTTGGGTTGCCTCTCAAGAAGTTGCTCAGTTTAATGTCCTTAGCTAGACACAGGTTGGAGAGTGTCTTCATTTTAGTCACTTTCTTTTCTCTTTTCAAAATCTGGATCTACCTCTTGTATGCTTCCTCCAAGATAATGCTTTAATCTCTGACCATTTACTTTGAATTCATTTCAGTTAGGTCTTTAGTGTTTTACGCTCAAGGTGTATTTGGTAACTTTGTGTATGGACCCTCCATCTTGATTTCGATTTCACTGGTAAGAGCTTGAGCACAGAGTTGTATAAAGGAACTTGTTCTCACCTGAACTCCTTAGAAGTTTTATGATCATGCCACCTCTTGGTATTTTCCTTGTAGATTATGGCATTGTCTCGCTTTATTTTCCCTCCCATTCTTCGATTCATTCATTTGGAGTAGTCTATTTTCCTTAGCGGCTTGAAATCACGATTAAATTCTTGATAGCCCACATAGCCTTGTATTCCAATTCTAAAGGAGATGACAAGGTTTCCATATTCAATATGTAGGACATTCCAGTAGAGTTTTGTAAACGGTTAAATAAGCCCGCAATGCATCGTCTGACTTTATAGACCCGAGTCCCTTTCTGCATTCTTTGTATTCTCCAGAATTTTCTTTATCTCCCTATTGGAAATTTCAGCTTGCCCATTTGATTGAGGGTGATAAGCTAATCCCATCATATGCTTTATTCCATATCTACTCGTGAGTTTTGCAAAGACTTTATTTTCAAAATGGCTTCCCTCATCACTGATGATTGTTCTGAGTGCCCCAAATTTTCTCAAAATGTTTCTTTGTATAAACCCAACAACTGTAGTGGCATCATTTTAGGACAAAATTTATTTGCCTCCACCCATTTGGATACATAATCCACAGTTAGGAGAATGTATATATTGCCAAATGATGATGGAAAAGGTCCCATAAAGTCTATTCCCCATATATCAAAAATCTGCACCACCAGAATTCCCTGTAGGGGCATTTCATTTCTTCTGCTTATGTTGCCCATTATCTGACAAGCATCACAATGTTTTACCTATTCAAAACAGTCTTTGAATAGAGTAGGCCAATAAAATCTTGATTGGAGAATTTTAGGCTATCTTTTCTCCTGCAAAGTGTCCTCCATATGGTGATGCATGACATTTTCCATAATACCACCTTGTTATATTTCTAGGACACATCTCCTTATGATCATGTCTGCTCCTCTTCTATACAACAGTGGGTCATCCCATATATATAATCTGCAATCAGTTCTCAATTTCCTCTTTTGCTGGTAGTTGAATTCACATGGCATAA
Source organism: Tetrastigma voinierianum (assembly GCA_016808115.1). Lineage (NCBI taxonomy): Eukaryota > Viridiplantae > Streptophyta > Magnoliopsida > Vitales > Vitaceae > Tetrastigma > Tetrastigma voinierianum. The sequence goes on along the minus strand of JAEQBH010008447.1, from coordinate 50,646 downwards.
TTCCACAAGCTAAGTAATTGAACGAAAGTATCGACGCTGCGGGAGTTTATGCGGCTTGACATCAATAGGCGCTCATCGGGGAAATTTTTTTCTTTTGCCCTTTTTACTGTTTCGTGATTTCTCAATTTAGACAAGTGAGATGCTATCATTGTCCTTTACCCTTCTTGTCTTTGATTTCCAGATCAAACTCTTATGGCGAGAGCACCTGAATCAATGCCCGGCTTTGCATTTTGCCATTAAATATTTAATTGCATCATCGGTGTGTATCCGTGACAGCAGGACCCTAATATATAAGGCTTGATTTTTTCATAGGCAATAACCATTGCCAGCATCTCCTTCTTTGTGGTGGAGTAGTTTTCTTGTGCCTCATTGAATGTTTTGCTGACATAGTATATGGCCTTGAAGATCTTTTCAGTTCTCTATCCTAATACAGCTCCCATTGCATAATAACTAGCATCACACATAATTTCAAATTCATTGCTCCAGTCTGGTGTCAGCATGATGGGACCTGATACTAATCTGGATTTAATTTCCTCAAATGCAGATCTGCATGATTCATCAAAATCAAAATTTGCATCTTTTTCCAACAGTCTGCACAATGGTTTAGAGATTTTTGAAAATCCTTAATGAATCTGTAAAATCTAGCATGTCCCAGGAAGCTTCTTATGCCCTTATTTTATTGTAAAATTAGCATGAGAGTCTTTACTCTTTCTTTCAATCTTTGCTTGATCTACTTCCAATCCGGTGAAATCATGCCCCAAAGGCAATGCATCGAGTTACCATGAAATGACATTTTCCCGATTTAAAGCTAGATTTTGTCTTTGCACCTTTGGAAATCGCATTTCTAAGTTGTGAGACAATCTTAAGAAACTTGATCCATAGACTCAGAAGTCATCCATGAATATATCCATAACCTCTTCCACCAAGTTAGAAAATATAGACATCATACATCTTTGAAAGGTGGCAGGAGCATTACATAATCCAAATGGTATCTTATTAAAGGCAAAGTACCATAAGGACATGTAAATGTTGATTTCTCACGATCCTCTCACATTTGGCTTGCAATCGGTTATAACTAGAATATCCATCAAGAAGACAGTATTAAATTGCCTTGCTAACTTTGTCAACATTTAATTAATGAAAGGTGAGGATAATGGTCATTTACGGTAGTAATGTTAAGTTTCTGTGATACATGCACTCTCCGTCACATCCCACGATTCTTGTAAATCAATTCATTCTTCTCATTTGATCTGTTGATGGAATCACCTCACTTCTTGGGCACCACATGTCTTGAGGCTCACCCTTGGAGTACATTTGAAATTGCATATATGAAGTCTGCATTTAGCCATTTCGGTACTTCTTTTCTGACTATTTCTTTCATTACTAGGTCGGCCTTCTACGATGCTCTAGAAGTTCTAGCATTCTCCTTCAAAACAACGAGGATCTTGTGCACTCTGATCTGAAGGGTGATTCCTTCAAATCTTCTATAGGCCAAGCTATTGCTTCATATATTTACGAGTCTCCGAATGATTTTGCTCTTCTAAGCAGATTAATCCGGCTGAAATGACTAAAGCTTTCCCTTTGCTTTACAGTTTGTAAGAAGGCATATTTTAAGTGTTGAGCTGATTCCTTTAGTATTAAACCTTTTGCACTTTTATTGTTTCTTCCAGCCCTTCTTTTTCATAAGCTTGCTGAATCTTTCTTCAACTGTTCTCTCTGTCTGCGAATATGAATCTTTAGGTTTATTGGAGTTGAAATTCAACTAAGATGCTCAAGATGCGAAATTCATCTCATTCTCATTCATTGATTTAAAATTACAATTAGGGTCGTCGGGCGACGAATTTTGTTTCTACAAATCCACCAGTCATCATACGAGTTAGTTTGTTTAGGATTATCATTGAGATTGAAATGCACTGCTTCATCTCTAACCCTAAGAGTTAGTTCTCATTTTTTCACATCAATCAATGCTGCTCCTGTTGCTAAGAAGGGTCTTCCTAACAACAGTGGGACTTGTTTGTCTTCCTCTATAGTTATGACTACGAAGTCCACTAGAAAGACAAATTTCCCACCTTGATCAACACATCTTCAAGGATACCCTCAGGATGGGCCAATATCTTGTCTACCATCTGCAAGGTCATCGATGTGGGAGTAAGCTCCCCCAAACTTAGTCTTTTAGCAACAGACAGGGGCATCAAGTTGATGCTGGCTTTAGAATCACACAGTGCTTTTCCCATGTCAGCATTCCCAATCATGCAAGGTATAGTCCATTTGCACAGATCCTAGCACCACGAGTATGGACTTCTAAATTACGCTGCGGAGTTGCATTTTAAGGTTCTGTTATTCCTTCCTCAGTAAAATTTCTCTTTTTGCTCAACAGATATTTCATGAATTTTGCATAATGAGGCATTTGAGTTAATGCCTCTGAGAAGGGAATGGTTATCTCTATCTTCCTAAACAGTGATGAATACACATTTGAGGAATAATTATAGTAGAATTTACCACATCTAAATCACAATTTACCCACATTTGGCATAAGGATAGGTACTTTTAATTTCTTCTATGTTTTTAGACATGCGGAGTCTTTCGGGTTTAAAGCGTAAAGTATACAGGATGTATGTCAGGGAAGCCCGATGAGCACTACGGATGCGGGCGAGACAATTGATGGAAGTCCTCGGGAACTCCGTGATACAAAGGAAGCACCGAGAGGGACCGAGTGTGGGGTACATCATTCATGTGTCTGGTACATCTTCACATAAAAGTGCGATGGGCACATTGTATCGAGTACGACCTGAATGTGTGCCGGTACACATGTCTTGAAAATTAGCTTGATGGTAAAAATTATGCAGAATTGCACATCATAATGTCAATAAGTGCATACGCATGAAATTGCGAGATTTGTCCGGGAACTTCGTCTGTCACGAGCACTCTTGTCCAACGAACCAAATGGGAAAATCACATTGGAGGGTATAAAAGCAAAGAGGACACAAGTAATGGCGAGTTTTTAGCGCTAGGAGTTAGTTTTCATAGAAGAGGTTTCTCTCCATTGCTTTGAGTTAATTCTGAATCAGTTGAAGACTCTTTTATTTTGAGGTGTTTTTACAATTCAAGCTCTTGTAATCTTCGGCAAGAACAATTAGTTTGTTTTCAATTATAATTATTTCATTTTACATTCTTAGATTTTGCAATTGAATTATGATTTTCTCAGAAATCTTTATTTTTATGATTAACATCGCTTCAATTATAAGCTGTTTTTTATAAGTTCCATGGATTTCTAAACCCTTGATCTTTGGGATTCTAAGGTGGAAACTCACCCTGATCAAAGTACTAATCCCTAAATTCCTCTTTTGAACCTCAATGGATTGTGTGGTGTTATTCACTTGTGCAAATGATTTATGAAAAACCCTAGTTTGGCATATTCTTGACAACGTGTGAACGAGATCACCTTGGTACAATTTGTTGTATGATTCTAAATGCAAACTAAAGGTTCGTATTAATTGGGGATGAAGTATTTCAACATTGTTAATCATCCTTCTTTTCAAAAGAGCGTTTAAAGATAAATGTTCCCATCAAGACCATTTATCATTGGCTCTAGATAGGTTGTAAAATAGAGGTAGGATTTATTTGATCAAAAGTGAGTGGAACCCTAAGAATACCAGCATTCGTCTTCTATTTTTCTAAAACATTCAAATCAATCAATCACTTGATAAAACAACACAACCCTACAATTTCCCTTAATTTACAATTTTTGTGTAGAATAGCTCTCTTTAGTCGATCAGAATTAGACCCGCTCACAGTGGAGATGACATGCAAGATTCCACGGTATTACAATTAACTGAACAAATTTGCCAATTCCTACGCCAGGAATGAGTCGGCTACGAATAAGTACGAAGCAAACAAGTTTAAGAATTTAGAGAACCGCTCCTCCAGTTTTGCCTTCTCGACTTTTTAAGAGATAGGTGAAAAAGGATTATAAGCTTCCTCCTTCCTTCCTTCCACACTACTTAGGATCTGATTTCATTGACTTCTCATTCTACGTAACCCGAACTATTAAATCATATTCTTCTCCAATCTCAACCATTTCTCTTCCTCCAATATTCTTCCTTTCTACTCTCCTTTCATCTAACTCTGCCTTCTAGTCAACGCCATATAATCCTTAGGCTCTTTCTTGCACATAGCATGGGTTTGCCAATCTGCATCTCGGATTCTTCAAAGAAGCATTAGTGTTTTGCACCGAAATATTGTTGTATTTGGCAAATTTTCCAGGTCGAAATTTTTTTCATGCAGATTCAAAATCCTTTTATTATTTGACATGAAATTAAGCATCTGATTTTCAATGGATGGAGTCCTTTTATGACCTTGATAATATGCTTTGCTTTCCCTCTGATGTTGTTGTTGTTGTGGCACCCCATTCTTGGCCCGACCCGATTGGCGGATCCGAACCGACTCCGGGATTCTTTGATACCACTAAAGTGCAGCACCCCTTTTCGGCTCGACCCAATTGGTGAGTTTGAACCGGATCCGGGATGCTCGGTTACCACTATATCACTTTATCAAAAACGTGCGGAAGCGATTTCAATTTAGGGCAAGCCCATAAACATTTACAAATTCAATGCAATTCCTTTACAAAATATGCATTTAACAAAACGTGGCATTTTATGCCGTTTACAACATAATAACCAAAATCATATTAAGATATAGGTACAAAAATAATTTCGGAGTTGAACTCCTTTTGTTTACATAACAATGTCATGCTCAAAATGGTGAGGATGCACGTAGCGAATATGAACTTTTGAATGACTACGAGCTCCACCGACCTTAGGTCGCTTTTTAAATCTTTGTATATCACTCAGTACACACATTGATAAAACAAAACAATACGCCAAGCATTTTCATGCTTTAAAGGTTCTACATAATTCCATTCTCTCTGCTTTCGCCTTGTCAAATCATGCACTTATTGAACATTTTCTAAATCTTTGATGATCAATGTCACGCAATACATATGGCAATTTCTCATTATTAATCATTTTATAGTTCATTGATCATTCCAACATATTAAATTCTCTATTATGAAAAATCATTTATAGCCAATCATGCATTTCACAATGTTCTTTCTTACTTCACTCAAATCATGCTTTTCATCTATTATACCAATAACTTCAACCCAACTGCTTATGCCCTTGAACAACTTAACCTTATGTTTCTCGTAACAGGGATATCGGAATCACCTAGCATAGTCTCTGGCTTAGGTCAGCAGCCTAGATAAAACATTTGTTTTATAACACAATACGATCCCGCAGTCGCTAACCTGGTTATTAAAATCGCCTTAACACTACCGATACCGGCCCCGTCAGTCGCCGATCGGAGTGACACATCAATACATTTGTTCCTAGTACTGCTAATTTGACCCTTATTTGTATACCAATCTATCCTTAATTTGAATTAAAAGGTTAACATTCTATTAAGGGCGTTCAAATCCTTTATAGAAAAATACAGTAGAATATGTACATTTGTATAAACATTTAATTTTCAATACTCATGCAATTTTCATAGTCAACATTTCATGTAATCAATTGGTTTCAAATCAATTAAAACAAATCAGTATTCTTTTCTTTTTTATACATTTAGAACAAACATTTCAAATCTTGAACGCAGAACAGGAGAAGAGGAACAAAACTAATCTATCTCTTTCTTTTTGCCATGCCATCAATCTCGGTCCTAGGTTAGGTGATCCTCATCGGTCGCTAGCAAATCACACACATCACATTTAGTAAACTAGCATTATTCACACTTAACGAATATCGCCGAGGCGGTGAGGTATGGTATGTTTTTCATTTAGTTTTATCCTTATTTGAACCCCCATTGATAATTTATTAGGGTCCTTAAACTATCGGTGTACGAATACGAGGTGTTCAGAAACAAAAATCCGAAATTTGTTCATCAGGAACAAAGAGGGGCTACACTGCAGGCATAAAGATCAAGCACGCTGTGGCGTAGCACTCCATTGCGGCGCAGTGTGCTACGTCGTGGCACATACCCGAGGTGCCATTTGGCATGCCCTGGCTCGCTGGCAGGGGCATCCCACGCTGCGGCGTAGGGCTACGCCGAGGCGTGGGTTCCCTACGCTGCGGCGTAGGAGTCCCTTTTTGCCCAGATTTTCTCTCTTGCTCTTTTGCGATTTTTCTCCAAAAATCACCCTAAAATCCTAATGAAACTCTAGAAATCACTCCCGAAGGCATTCTAATATCATCCTAAACCAACCATGAGCAAAACCCATGGATGGATTAGGCTCTTCTAACCCTAACATCATTTAAAGAAATCTGTGTGGTTTGGTTCTTAACTTCTTAAATCTCTTTGAATCTTCTTCACCTAAGATGCTTGATCATTTAGGAAGTGCTGAATGGAAGAAATCACACCAAAATCACTTTCTTGCAAAACCCTAGCTTTTTTCTCCTTCTCTCAAAACGTTTTGGGTACAATAATGTGCCCTTCCCAAGACCAACGTGGTCTAATATCCCGTATTTCTCTTAAGGCCATGTTTCCGCTCTTCTTTTCATTAAATCCTTACTTCCATTTTTCTCACTTAAAGTTTAGTAGTCTCCCTATTTGCACATTCACTTATCATTTATTTCACATTAGCATTTAAGCTATCATTTGACCCTTAGGGTCCTCATTTTCAAAATTCCAAATTTGCCCTTTTCACTGGGTTTATTTTCGTGCTCAATCAATTTCTCATTTTAGCATATAATATTTAATCATATGCCTACATATTCATTTCACATTTCACTATTTAACAATTTATCGCTTTTCCTGAAAAAGCCAAGCTCGTCTGCAATCCACTCCAAAATATATAATAATAAAATTATTATAGAAATTCTGTGTGGTAGCTTGGCAAGCATTTGTCATTGCCATCAAACCCGTGAAACAGTATAAGCTTGATGGTGGTTCTGCCTTTACACCAATTCCTTGTTGTGCTTTTCCACCATAAGGAAAAGCTTATGGTTTCTAGTGCTGGATCAGAGTGCAGGCAAGTCAGCTGGGCTTAAAATTATAACTCTGCATTTAGGTAATCGTGCCTTCAACCCGGGTAGTGGCTCTTCTTCCTCATACCCTCGAAGACTATTTCTCATTCCTTCTCTCATCGTTTCCAACTTCATGTGCAAGTGTGCATCATTTTCTTACGTTACCTCAACTTGTTCATTAATGCATCAAGCTTCGCTTCTATGGTCAGAGTTCTATTCAATCCACCGTGACTATTTCCCTCATCCCGCCGGGCCGCTCCCTAAAGATTCAGATGGATTCTTGTAGTTGCATTTAGCAAGGTCTTCAATAACTTGCCTTGCCTCCTCTTCACTTCTTCTTTTAAAACCTCCACAACAGGATGCATTAATTATACCCTTGGAGGTATAATTCATGGCATGGTAGAAAGTACCATCCGAGTTGGCCGATCATCCCATGCACAGGCACCTCTTCAAAATCTCGAATCTTCCCATGCAAAGGTGTAGACTCCTATCCTCCCTCGTTGGAACACAATGATTCCTCCTCTTATCTCAACAAATGAGAGTTGAGGGAAAATTCAAGCCATGAATGCCTCTACTAGCTTCCTAAGTATTCATCATCCATCGGGCAAAGTGAGTCAAACCATGTAGTTTAATGCCTCTCAATGATGGGGAAGAGTTGAAGCTGACATATCTAGTTCAACTCTATTTATTTCACAATATTTTCCATCCTCATAAATCTCTCAAATGCCTTACCTGATCTTCAAGGGTGGCTAGTGAATCGTGTTGTCGAACCATTGCAATCGTTTCGCTTCGCCAAAATTGTTTGCTTGAATAGAGGTCATTCTCACAAAGCAGTATTCTTCTTTGATGATGGGTCTCCAGAAATTCTCAATTGTGCTAGGCCTTGTGGTCTCTCCGCTTTTCTTCTTCCTCGAAATAGTCTATAATCTTTTGATTAGCCATACCTCTATCTTCAAAGACTGCAGTTTTTCATATTTTTAGGGTTCTTTCAATTTTTCTATCTAGAGGCAGTAGTTCTACTTCTGATTTTCTATGCATTTAATACCTTCTTGAAAATGGAAACACATTGAAATCAAATAGAGTCAGTGGTAAAAAAAATTATATATTCATTAGGCTTCCAAAAGACTGGGCAAAGAGTTGCCCACCACTCACGTTGAAATTGTTTTGCTTGGATTTTTGAAATTTTGTAAACAAAGAAAAAATATCCAAATTAGCATTTCTCTTGTCAAAATATTGATTTTTAAATTCTTTCAATCCCCGGCCAACGGTGCCAAAAACATGTTGACCATATTCGTGTATGACCAAATTTCTGCCACTATTACCTAAGAAGTATTATCTAATCCCTGGAAACGGCACCAAAAACTTGTTGACCATATTTGTGTATGACCAAATTTATGCCACTATTACCCAAGAAGTATTATCTAGTCCTTGACAACGGTGTCAAAAACTTATTGAGACAAAAATTAACTTGTATGCTCATAAGAAAATTATTTTTTTCACGAAACTCAATTAAAGATTTAATTTGGTCTTAAAACCCAGTGCAATGTGTCATACAAGTAATAAAGTGGATTTATAAGTCCCATATCGCTCCCCTCGAGATTGGAAAATACTAAATTTCAACCAACTTTAACTACTCAAGTTCTACACTATTTAGAACTGCCTAGTTTAGAGAAAATTTAGTAACCTAATAAGAATTTAAATAAATGGAATCCTACATTTAAAATAAAGGGAAAAATTTAAATCCTAAATATAAACTAGACTGAACCAGATTATTGCCGAAAGTAGACACTGGGATTTCACTGCTGTGAAATTATAAATTCTTGCCCTATAATCTCATTTTATTTTCCCTTGAGTTGGAATCTGAATTTGTCAAGAGACAATGTAGTATAATTTGGATTCCTCCTCTAACCATACTTTTCACTGAGCAGAGGTTCATGTTAATTTCTGAATCATGATTCTAATCAATTACTTGTAATTAGAATTTTTGTAAGATCAAGTATTTTTTTCTCCAATACTACACCCATTTCTTTATGACTCCGTAGATTAGCTTCCCAAGCACAGTAGCTGTTGTGATTTTTACAAAATGAATGATGTCTCATCCTTAAGATCTGAAAGAGTTTTCTCTTTCCTTGATTAGATCTCATGCTAACACGAGATCAAGATCATTAATCCAGACCAAGGAGAGATCTCTAATTGATTAAATTGGTATATCACTCAACCCATTCTCAAACCATGAGCAAAATGAGGATTTATCTAAGTAACCTTTCAAAGCTCATTAGTTCTTCAATATTAGTCTAGCATACCCCTAAGTAAATTATTATGCTTCGTGAATCTCCATCTCCGTGTCACCGATGGCCTGAAATCAAAGTTTAATAATAATCCTTTCATGGGTATAAGCTACTAAAATTGGGAACAATTAATTTCAAGAACAACACCATTTAAATAAATTCAAAATTCAACTTAGAAAATTTTCTAATCAGGCGTAAAAGACCATAACTAACATCGATATTTCCTACCGGGAAGTTATGTTTCTAGTGCCAGATTACAATATACACTCGAAATACCGATTAGGAAAATTCCACTCAGAATCGCAATCAACCTAAGAAATGATTTCTAGCTTTTGTCTAGGTTCATTGAATTCAACAAAGAATCGTAAATGAATTTTAAGCATTTAATTTCAATCTCAAACTTCTAAACAATTTTACTCATTTCGCATCCAAGAAACAAATTGCAACCCTACTCTAAATCTAATCTATGAAGAAAAGAAGAAAAGAAAAGAAAATAAAAGAAAATATACAAAAGAGTCTTCGCCCCAGTCCTCCTGTTCGTCCAATGTCGACTGACCGCCTCGCTTCTCGTTAGCCGTTTATTTATGGAGTTTCCCAAGTTTGGGCCCTAAAATTGAGACTATGTGTGAATCCCTAAAATTTTTGGCCCAAATTTGCATTCTCTATCGCAACCTAGAAGTTGTGCTACGACATAGTTTTTTTGTCTTTGTTGTAGGTCTTTGTTGCAGGTATGCAGTCGTCTGTCATGACTTCAAGCTCTTGTGCTCCTTCTTGCCTTAGTTGCGACAACGTATTTTTGTTGCGACATTCTTCTTTCTTTCAGTATGATAACTCGCTGTGATAGAGTTTTGTCACCACAATATTTTGTGCATTCTCGTTAGTTATGTCAAGAACATCGATAATCATGTCGCAACACGTGCTCCGCAAGTGTGTTTTGCCACAGGACCTAAGTTTCATGTCGCGACAGGACTCTGTTCAAGTTATGTTGCAACACTATCTTGTATTATATGTATTCCTGTTGCGATCGAGTAGTCTGTCGTGACAGAGGCTTGTTGCCACTGAGCTTGACTTCTTGTTGTAGCTTTGTTTTGATGTTGCGACATGACTTCTTAGTGTTGTCAATATTTGTTGTTGCGACCCAATTTTCCTATCGTGACAAGATTCTTCTGTGTTCAGCTTAATCGTTTTGTCGTGACCTAGTTTGTTATGTCATGACAGAAATTCTTTGCATTGTGTTGAAATATTTTTCGCGACAGAGAAAAGTCTGTCGCGACCTTGTTTCTCTCTATTCAGCTTATTTCTGTGTTGCAACATTAAGATCCATGTCGTGACATAGACTTATTTCCTCAGCTTGATGTATGTTGCAACGTTCGGTTCCTTTGTTGCGACCAGGCTAGTTCAACAAGTAAGCATCATTTATCGCGACATAAATTTTCTTATCGCGACTAAACTTCTTCTTTCGCTCTTCTGCCTCAAGCCCTCCATGTTGCAAGAGTCAAGTATCGCGACAGAGTAGACTCGCTATGCATAGATTCGCCTTTGGTCTTCTATTATGTCGCAACATAACTAATCTTGTCTCGCCTATTTCTTCCCATTTTTCTCGTCGCGATGCTGTCTTTTGTTGTGACATAGCTCATCTGCCAATTTTTTAAATCTTGTGTTGCGATACATAAAATATTGTTGCGACATAGAAAATATTGTTGCGACATAGTTCTCTAGCCATTTGCTTAGACGTTTGTCGCGACCTAGAAAGTCTATCGCGATAGAGATTGGTGCAATTGTTGTTTTTCTTTTCTTTCTTGCTGGAAATCTCTCCTTTTAGAATTACCTCCTGCAAAACACAAAGTTTGTAATTATTCCATAATTTGACATTAAAATAGCCCTGAAAATACTAAAAACAAGCCAGAAAAATGGATTAAAAATATATGAATTTAAGACTCATCAGTTAGCTTGGAGTGAAGTTCGAGGGGAATTGAATTCTAATACAGGGGCCCTAAGCCAATTGATTGGGAGCTATCGATGGATCTCTAATACAGGGGCTACCACCTAGATAACTTTGGTATTGCACACATACATGTAAGAAAAAAGAGAGAAAGAGATGAATGAAATAAAAAGGTGTGTTCCCAACCTAGTTTAATCCTTTTTTATATCCAAAGGGTGAGTTGAATTTGTTTGAGGGGAGTATCGGAAACTTAGTCTATACTTGAGATCTTAACACCACACGTGCTCTAAGTTCTTTGGGGAAAAGTCAATTGAGGACTTGGGGGCATGATAGCCTAGATCACTATGCCTTGTGGACCTTCCATCTTTGAAATTATGAATACTATAACAATCCCGACATAAGTTACTAATTTATTAGACTATTATCAATGCTTCTCTAATAATACTAGCACCATCTAACTCATCGTATCTTAATTTTCTTTCTTGCATGTTTATTTATTTTCCGCATTATTTCAGTTTTTAAGACTTGTTTTGATTGCCTATCTTTATTTGCGCTTAATCCATTGCTAAGGGACTAGCAACAAGCTAGTTGGGGGTGAAATAACAGATCAAAAAGGATATTTTTACAAACCTAATTTTCCTATTTTATAACCTTTTTTGTATTGAAAACTCATATTTTACCGATTTTGTGCGTTGTTAGCCCCAAACCCTACTACTAAAGGTTTTATTGAGTACAAGTATGCATAATGACCTTTTTAGGCATTTTTACGACTCATTAAATCAAGGGGACAAAAGTAATGAGGATATCTCGAATCTATTGTGTGGGCTTGGAAGCTCGTGGAAGCAATTCAACCGAGTTGGGACCATGAAGGAATGATCGGGCAAGAAAATGGAGGAAAATAACACATTTTGGAGCATTTCACACTACAATAGTGCGATTTCGCATTAACTTTGCAGTCAGTGCAAAATTTTGCACCATCTCTTTGTTTAAGAGGCTTGATCCCATGATTTCGCACATGGTGTAAAATTTTGCACCGACACTCAGACCTGGTCCGGAAGTTGCAACAAATAGAGAATAGCAAATTGAGCTCCAATCTTCAAGATTCGATTTGTAATAGGAAACAACTTGCATTAGGCATGAATGAAATCTCTAGAGATGTATTATTAATAGAGATCAAATGAGAACATATCATATTTTTAAAATTCTTAGTTAATTATCTTGTATTTGGGAGATCCTTCCCCTTTTAGTTAATAGAAACTTTCATCACGTTTTCTTCTTTCTTTTGTGCTTTCTTTTCATTCATGGCATGCACTATACTCACAATGAGCGAGTAGTCGACTTTCTCAAGGTGAGGTGGATCCAATCCACCCCACCATGGTGACAAGAGGGGAAGATCACGCCTCAAACCAAAGGTAACAACTTCAACACTATTTAGAGGTCTGAAGGTTGAGTGTACATCAGTTGAGGACTCTCAAACTCATAAAACACACCTAGGATCCCAAAACAAACACAGAAAAATAAGACAAAAAGAGTAAATAAAATAAAAAGAAAAAGGGATCAGCACAAAACTTGTGTTGACTCACAAGAAGTGCTAAGTTTAATGTTGCTAGCTCGACCAAGTTGTATCTCAATGGGGCAACTGCTCACAATGATGATAATGCATGCATCCAAGCACTTACTCACTCAACCGCATCATATCAACTCAAGGAAGTTCTTCTCCATGGTAGTGCTTCAGTCTTTGGACCATTCACCTTGAACTCAACTGCATTATCTAATTTCAACCTAATAACACAGCTACCAAAGACAATTTAGTCCCCAACAACGGCTCCAAAAACTTGTTAAGACCAAAATATGTGGTCACCCAAAATTTCAACACAACTACCAAAGACTATTCAGTCTCCGACAACAGTGCCAAAAACTTGTTAGGACCAAAATGTGTGAAGACTGTTGTTTTCTGCTGTTGTATATAATATTATGTAATTAAAACTCATTTTGGTCTAAATCGCTATAAGTTTAGAGGTCATACAAGTAATAAAGTGGATTATAAGTCTAGATATCATTCCCATAGGGAGTGATGAGAAAAATCTAAGGATCAACTACCCCTACCACTCAAGAAAATCACTATTTGAACTATTGTTTTCTATGATTTGTAAAACAACTAAGAAAAATGTAATGAAAATGTAACGTCCCAAAAATACCATAGTATTTTTATGATACATTTTTTTTTATTATTATGTGTTTAGGGTATAAAATAAAGTAAATGGAAATTTTTGGAATTTAAATCCTAAGAACGAAAAAAATATATACAACTCGGAATTTACCCAAGTGTAAAGGGCAAATTTGGAATTTGTAAAATGAGGACCTAAGGGCCAAAAATAGAATAAGCTTAAATGCTAATGTGAGTTAAATGAAGTGAAATAGAAGACTTTAATGTCAAAATATAAATGGACTTATTTTGAAAGCCAAAGAATAGGAAGCCAAACAAGGCCTTAACCATTAAATGATATTAAGACCAAACGTGGTTTAAGATAAGACACATTTGTGCATTTTCGTTCTTGGAGAGAAAAGGGAGATAAAAGAGAGCTAGGGTTGAGAGAAGACCAAGGTTTTGGTAGGAGATCTTCCCATTTATGGTTTCCAAGTGATCAATAAGAAGAAGGAAGACTTGGTGTTGAAGAATTAAGAGATTCAAAGGTAAGAAACTAAACCCTAACCCCAGGTTTAGTTGGGGAAAAACCCCAAATGTGGATAAAGGTGTTTTGAATCTGTTGTAAATGGGTTTTGGTATTGGTTTGGAGGAGTGTTTGTAAAAAGGGAAATGTTTGGTTTTCAAAGGACATGCTGTCAAAAATTTGTCAAAACCCTTGTTCTTGTTTTGTCTATATATTAAGTTATAATTAACGAAATGAAGTGATTCAAATTGGTAAAGAACCGTAAGAGATAGAGCTACAAATATATAGAAGGGACCAAGAGCAATTGTAGAATCCAAGGTCTCCTTTAAAATGGGCTTAAAGGTGAGTTTCTAGCTCACGGTGTCTCTCTATTTTGGGAGAAGTTGTATGTTTACATAAAATGAGTTTCATCATCCACTTGAGGATTCAAAATCTGCGTAAACTAGACTTCTAGGAGAATAATTTACTCGAAGGAAGTGTATGCAATTTGTAATCCCAAAGTGCCCAGAAATCTTTCAAAGTGGAGCTATGTGCAGATTCTATTTTGCAAACTAGAGTAGTCTAGATGTTAAAGTTAAAAACTGTACCAATTGGTTTATAATTTGATTGTGGGTGCTTGGGGGTTGGTTTAGGCCTTGGTCTAAGCTAATCAAATCAATGTTTGAAGTTAATTTTGGACAACATTATGATTGGTTTTGGTGACACGTTTTAAAGGTACTGCTGTTTGAAAAAAAACATCATGTTTTGCCCTCGTTTTGTGCTATGTGTTGAGGGCCTTAGAGAATGAATTTAAATTGAAAATTCAGAGATGTCATTGATATAAAGGACTAAACTAGAGAGTTTCATAATTTTTAAAGACCGTTTGAATAATTTTTGGGTAATAAAGTCCAGAGAGTATAAAACTGGAAAATAACGGTCCTTACATGTGGTGTTAGTGGCTGTTTGAGGTTTTTGACTTAATCTTCATTCCGGATGGTTTAGTTGATCAAGAGTACTGTTGGAAAAGGATTATAAGGCAGGGAAATTTTTTTAGTATTTTGGTTATGTGATGGATTAAAGTTTGGGACACTAACAACCATACCGAGCTTGTATCTTGCCCTTATTTGCTAATGAGATTAAGAATACAATATTAAGCTCCGAAAATCAACCCTAACCAAAATCACTAGCACGCATGAATAATATTGTTCTTTAATTGTATTGGAATAGGGGCTGACGAGGAGGAAAACCTGAACTGAGATCAAGATTCCGAGGATTGGAATCAAAGTGCAAAGCCTTTTGGTTTGTTTTACACATTTCTCTCATTATTTCGAATCTATATCTCCAAAATGTTTGAATTAAGTGCTAATAATTTTTTAAAATTGATTTGATGCAAATAAAATTGTGAAATGAATTGCAAGTTGATTTAAGTTAAGAATTTGAGAAATTGATTGATTACTTAAATGAATGACATGAAAATTGCATGAGTATTGGAATGATTTGTTTGTATAAAAATACATACTATTCTCAGATTTTCCAAAATGATTGAATGGCCTTAATAGAATGTTAACTGTTAAATTCAAGTTAACGATAAATTGGTATATCAATAAGAGTCGAACGAACATACTATTGTGGCATACTGATCCGTAGCCTAGCGGGATAGTATTGGTAGTGTACACCAACCGAGTACATATATATATATATATATATACATACATACATATCGACCTGTAGCCCAACCGACCATGCCGGCGATTCGCATCCTCGCACCTAAATCATAGGCTGAATTCGATAAAGGCCAAACGCCAAAATGATAATGAGATTGAAAAGTGCACGATTTGTGATTTGAATGATTTAGTGCATATTAAAATGCATAGCTTGAGATGACCAATGAATTGTAATTGATTTATTGAAAAAAATATATCGATACGTATTGTACTGCATTGGTCATTGACAATTGTACAAAAGCATTGTTTTATAAATATTGCATGTTTCGATTTAAAATGAAATGAAGAGTGAATTTCCATAAAACCACTAAGCATGAAAATATTTAACGTATTGTTTTTACCAATGCACAGGTATTGAGTGATTAATGGTGGGACCCAAGATCAAGGAGCGCAGAGTCATCAAGAAAGTCATGAGTAAAAGTATATACTCACATATGCATCCATCCTATTTTTTGAACAATTGATGTTTTGTGATCAAAAGAGTTGAACTCTGAAACGATTTTGTATATTATTTTGAATGGGCATGGAATGCCTTCATTGTAAATATATTTTGGTTAAATGTAAATTGTATGGGCCTACTGAAACGATTGAAAATGCTTCCACAATTTTTGAAAAAAAGCGGCTTTTAAACGCCTAAATGAAATACGTTGATAAATTAATTCATACGCTCTTGAATTCCGCCTGGCCCACCAATCGTGTCTGACCGGAAAGGGGTGCTTACAGAAAATGCATTTTATAAAATTTTCTTTAATTGAAGAAAGTCTAAACAAGTAGAATAAGAGATTTCAATGAGTAGAAATAACACTGGGAATAAAATTAGTGTTATGATTATTGGTGTGCAACAGGTTAAAAAAAAACAAGTACTATGAGGACATGAATCCTGGATTTGTCCAAGAGTAGGGTAGTATAGCCTTGGAATACCTCATGACACTACACATTTCATTGTTTAGCATACCATATTCCTAAACCGGGTTAATGGGTCTAAATAGATACTTTTAGGATTTGATCCTCTTGAAGATTTGGTTGTTTTTCCTAAACTAGTACTTCACAACCATCTCTTAGGACTGAAGACAACTTGCCTCCATAGACAAGGTAACACAAGCATTCTCCAATACAATTGGTACCTCGGTCTGCAATTTATTAGAATGCTCTTTCTCCTTAATTAGAATCTATGCTAAGATGGGATCAAGATTATTATACCAAATTGAGATGAGACCTCCAAATATTAAATTAATCAATCAGTAGATGGTCCTTACGCTTCGAGAACACACTTCTGCTGTCACCCAGAAGGGAACCTTGAAATCAGAGGTTAGAACATCATCAGTGATTTATCAAAGTAATCCTCAGAGTCCATTAGTTTAATCGATATTAGTGCAATATACTCCCAAGTCACTGCTCTTTGCTCTTAGGTCGTCCATCCTTTTGTCACTCAGGGGGATCTTCGAAATCAAAGGACATATACAACTCTTTTTAGGTATAGAACACTGATATTCAGAACAACTCATTACAAGAGGAGTATCAATTAAATCAATCCAATTCTCATACCCAAAACATCATTTAATGCTACAAACAATCATCAAAACACAAAATTCCTTCCCAGAGGGAGCTCATCCTTCCATAACTGGATCACAAATGACAATGACTAGTTGATCAAACAAATTCATTGAATTATAATCAAACTGAATAAATTGGATTCCAGAAAAATTTCCAAATTCCACTAGAATTCAGATATAAATGAAACACGATATACAATGATCTTATCTTCATATTTCAACTCGGATCAACTACTCTAATCCAAAAAGAAAGAAAAAAAATCTAGAATAGAAAATAAAACGAAAATAAAAAGAGAAATATATACAAAAGAGACTTCAAATCCTCCAAAAAAAAAAAGCTCAAAACTAGTCGAAAGTCGTTGAAAGGCTATGCATCTCAACCTGTGATTTAATTATAGGCCCCAATCATTAGGCCTTGAAAACAAGGTGAAAAACATGGACTTTGGAAAGCCCAAATTTTTTGCCCTAGTCGCGCTAATGTTGTGGCTGATGTCATGATATTGTTGTTGTGATGTCGTGGTTTAACTTTTGGTGTTGCGACATTGAATTTTGCATGTCCATACAATGTCGCAACTCTGAATATGAATGTTGCGACATTGCTATGATGTCGCCGTTGATGTTGTGGCTAATGTTGCGACAATGCTATTTTTATGTTTTGCTCACTTTAGCCGAGGTTGCAACTTTTGATCCCGATGTCGCGACATTGAAATTGTGTGACCAATCTAAGCTTGTCTCGGGTAACTCTATCATGGACATAATTTGCACTAATGTGAGTTTTTTTGAGGCAAAATGAGAAAAGTATTGCTTTAATGACCTTGAAGGACGTAATTTTGAATAGGTGGTTAGTGTGAGAAAATACAAAGAGGAACATGAAAGTGGGATCCTTGTACCATATCCTCGAACCAACTCAAGTTATGATTCACTCAACTTGGGCCTTATCTAGATGAACCCTTAGACATCAATGAAGATAAAAAAATCCTAGTTCCTCCTTAAGTAGTTTTCTTTCGGTTTTAGTCAATTGCTCCAGTTTTCACACAACATTATGTTTTTGTTTAGTTTAGTTTTTATTATTTTCACAATTTACCTCAAATCATTGATTTGCTCAAATAGTGAATGACTTTAGTAGACAGGGCACTTAATCCTCACTAAAACCAAACCTTCCTCGTGGGATCGATATTTGGTTTTAAAAGAAAGCCACTCTATTACTTGTGCGATATGTGCACTTGCGGTTAGCAACAACACCGAAGGGCTAATTCCCTTAATGTTATCAATACACCATGCAAAAGCTCCAATATTTCTATTCAATACAAGCAAGAGCTCATTCTCCATCTCATCGTTTAAAGCAATTGAGATTATCACTAGTTTAGTACTATTGTCGCCCAAAAATGCATAATGAATATGTGTAGGAAGCTCTTTCAACACTAATCCATATGGAATTATAGGCTCTTCCTCCACAACCACAGCTTCTTCACTTTCCTCAAGAGTCAAAATAGTTTCAACTAAAGCTGGATTAGAAGCTACTTGTTCATTTTTCAATTCTTCAGTAGAGAGCAAATGAATTAGACACTATTCAAGCAGATCTTTGTCCATATACTCATGCATCAACCCATTCCTTGATGGTATCATCCAATCAATTCTCACACAGGTGGCTTTATCATCGGCAACAAATTTCGAACTCTGATACAATTTAAACTTGACTTGATCATCACCCATTCTTAGAGTTAATTCTCCAATTTTCACATCTATTAAAGATTGTCTAGTTGCTAAGAATGGCCTACTCAAGATCAAAGGTGCTTCTTTGTCATCCTCCATGTCTAGGACAACAAAATCAACTAGGAAAATGAATTTCTTTACTTTCACAAGCATATCTTCAATTACACCTTGTGGGTAAATCAAAGAACAATCAACCATTTGAAGAGATAAAGCAGTATGAGTAGGTTCACCTAGATTTAACCTCTTCACCACAGATAAAACATAAGATTAATACTGGCCCCCAAGTCACACAAACCTTTCTTAAAAGTGTGTTTACCAATTACACATGGAATGGTGAAACTACCAGGATCTCTTAGCTTTTCTAGGAGTTTTCTCTTAATAATGGCATTACAATTCTTTGATAGACCGGGATCGTCCTAACCGACCTAATTCAAGCCATGATCTCTTTCATAAATTTCACATAGTTCGGAATTTGAGCAAGGGCATTTGAAAATGGTATCTTAAATTCCAATTTCTTGAAGATGCTAAGAAATTTGGAAAATTGTTCATCGAGCTAGGATTTTCTAAATCTTTTAGGGAATAAGAAGGGTGGAGTGTAAACGGGAGGATTTTTCTAGAAAAGTGACTCTCTTCCAACAACCTCATCTTTCTTGTTTTTCTTGTTATCCACCTTCATCTCTTCTGATTAATTTCACTACTGATGCTCCAGATTTCATCTTAATATCTTGTCACCTAGCACCCAGCACTCATCTTGAACATATGTCTGATGAGTGATAGCCATACACTCTTTGAGATTTTTCTCTGTGTCACTTGGAAAGGACATTGTAGAATTTTGTTTGAAAGATTGGGCTAGTTGACTTAATTGAGTCTCTATACTCTCCAAGGTCGCATTCAAGCTTGTTTGAGTTGTTTCCATATTCCTCACATAAGTGCCCATAGTTGATTGAATGTTCTTCAAGTTCTTCATTGAACTACTTATGTGAGCTTGGCCATTTTCTAATTGAGTGATTCGAGTATCATTACTCTTCTTCATGTCATTTATCACAAGTAAGAGTTCATGAAAATCAGGCTGTCTTGTATTCCCTTGATAGTTGAAGCTCGAAGCTCCATGATTTTGAAAACTGGGATGTGCCATAGTGGTGCTCAATTGGTGAGGTTCAAGGGGAATTATAGCTTGATTTCCATACAATAAATTCTCATGGTTCCTCAATCTCAGGTGGTAATGAGAAGGTAAATTGATGTTAGGACGAAAAGTATAGCCTTAGTTGCTCACATAATTTGATTCCTCCACTTGGAATGGGGTATTGGCCATCATTACCCATTATGCTTGTATATAGGCAATCTCACCAATTGTTGGCTCCCTTGGAGTTTGTTGGCTCCCTAGACATGTCGCAACGTGATCCTTATTTCAAAGAAAAAATGTTTCTTTTGTGGATCAAACAACCTCTAAAATGTTAATTTTGAATCTCTATCTCTATTATCTCAATTGGAGAACTTTTATTCTCTAAAAACCTGATTCATCCCTCTCAACCACATTCCTCATCTATTTCCTCTTTTTCCACACCACCCACATTCCCCCATCCTATTTCCATTCTCACCTATAAGTTCACCCTTGCCCTAAACCATCATGCTTATAAAGGCCAAATTGTCATTTGCTATGAAAGTTTGAAGTTCCTTGAGCTAAATTTGGAGTTCAAGTGACTGTGTTTGCTCTCAACACACTTAGTTGATTGTATGAAGTTAGAGCTCAACTTGAAGGTTTGAGATTTGAGTGAATAACAAGGGGATTGATATTGACGTTGAATGTTTGTGATATTGTTGCTATATTTGAGTTGAGAGCTCACTTTTGTGTTTTTGAGAGCCACTGCCTGATGTTCGCGGAACAAATGGTGGTGCACATGATGTGTTTAATAAAATGTCCAAGTGAAGTTCAAGCTCAAGATCAAGTACAAGATGAGTTATCGCACTTCTTTTGGAAGCATCATTCTTCTACATCAAAGTTTGAGTGTCAAGAGCATCATGTATATGTTAATTGTGATTGAAAGATTGGGATGATGGTGTTGGTTATGCTATTCTTATGTTGAATCGAGGAAAATGAGGAAAATTACTTATGGCACATAAGGGTAATGGTTGTGATGTTCTTGAGCATTGAAGCAAATTGGTTGGAAGTTACATGGTCATCAAGAGTGTGGAAGAATATTAAGAGAAAGGTTTCCCAAGTTGTGCATTCAATGTACATTTCAAGCTTTATGGAGAAAGAACACAACTTGCACGTCACAAGAAAGTCATATTCAATGGAGTTGCTTTCGGATGCTTGATCAACCTCAAGGGAGTTCTCGTTATCTCTTCTTGCTTTTATTTCACATTGAGGACAATGTTCATTTAGAGTTTAGGGGGAGAATTCAAAATGTTAGAAAAAGCCATCTTTGGTATCTCTTTACTTGTTTTAGTTATCTTTTGGGTCATTTCAATGTCTCGCATATTTAGTTTAGTTAGTCTTTTTGTATAGTCTTTGTTGCTTGTGTTTTTTTCTTTCTTTCTTTCTTTTGTTTGTTTTAACTCATATGAGTTGGGTTGATGCCTAGTAATGGTTTTGAGAATGCTTTGGTATTTTGCTTAAATTGATTTTCTTAGTCAAAATTGGGATACCTTTGCATTTATTTGATTTATGACTTGAGAATATCATTTGTTTGTGGGAGGCTTGGCTTGGATATCATTATGTTATTCTCAAGAAATCATTTCTTAATGGAACTTGTGAACACACACACTAGATCTCATTTAGCGCATTGTTCCGACCTTTTTTTCTCAAATTGAACTTATCTTAAGAAACCTTAACTTCTATAGTGTTGGGATACCTCCATAAAGAGGGCCAATGATCCTCGCATATGAAAAAACAATAGAAAATCAGAAAAAGAAAAAAAAATGTGAAAAAGAATTTGAAAAATAAAGAGAAATAAGTGAGTTGATCCAATCGGAATTTCGAGCACAATCTGAGGGGCCTTTTAAAGCCTAATGGCTGGGAGTCATTGACTTCACTGCTCGTTACATGGGATAGAAGATGGTCAATTTCACAAGTAGTTGCTTTAGTCTTTTGGTTGAGTGTTCAGGGTGAAGTTTGAGGGGAACTTAATTCCCGGTGCCCTTAACCAATTGGTTGGGAGTCACCAATGAATCTCCCCTACACGGACACTTTCCTAAAACTCCTTAGTGTTTCATCCTACTTTAGGTTTATGAGTTGAATAAAAGGTAAGGCTTCAACCTATTTTTGTGTGTCTTTCAAAAAGAGTGAGTTGAGTTTGGTTGAAGAGTGCTTTGGAACCTTAGTCTATATTTAAGACCTAAAACATCATTTACACCGAGTTTTCTAGGAAAGATCTATTGAGGGCTTGGAGGCAAAACTTGCCTTGATCACCATACCTTTGGGTACTTCATCCTTTAGAGATTATAAATGTTTTGGGATCCCACTTTTGCTAACATGCCTTCTTAGAACTTTTCCATGCTTTCTCTTAACTTGTACTAGCACCATACTCATACTCATATCTATCTTAGTGTTTTATAATGCTCAGGTTTCTGCTTAGGACAAGCAAAGATTTAAGTTTGGGGGTGCAATGATTATTAAATGCACTAATTTTATCCTTATGTTTTTGTGTTATTTTGTACTTTTTAGATATAAATAACTGTCCTAATTTTCTAAATGCTCATTTTTTGTGTAGGTTATCCCTTGGGAGCAAATGGAAGAAACCAGGGAAAATTCAGATGAAAAATAGAGAAAAACATGAAAAATCAGAATTCAGTGAGCAGTAGCTCATGTCATGATGTGAGAATTCACATCGTGACATGACAAAGAGCATGAAAAAGGAGTTGCAGCCAACATCGTGATGTATAGTTACAATGTTGCAATGTCACTTTCATTTCCAACACCATGTCGCGATGTGCCAACCATGACGTAGCAAAGACCCTCGTGCTGCGTATGTCATGTCTATTTCCAACACCCGCCTAGCTCATTTTAGCTATTTTCAGGAAACCTATAAAAGGGAACACGATTTAGGGTTTAAAGGGAGTCCCTTAAGGTGGAAACAACATGTGGTACTATTATTCTTGGAAGATGGAACCTTCTCGAAGAGAGAAATAAGAAGGAAGATGAAAGGATGAGAAGGGTATTTCACTCCAATCTATTTATTCTCTCCCTCTATCTTTGTTTTTCTCTCTTTTCATGGTTGTAATTCCTTTTTTAGTTATGTTTTACTTATTTTCTTAGGGCATAGATGTAATCAAGACTTGTTTGTATGAGTCTTTCTTAATTTCAATTGATTTATGCTTTATTTTCATATATGTGTTGAGTAGTTCATTTTGTTCTTAATGCATCCTGGTAATTGGCCAATGCTTGCATGATTTGTGGTTCAATTCGAGATCTGAGAAGTGAGAATTGAAACCATGGATGAATTACCATTTAATTGTCATGAGATGGGGATAGAAGTGAGATTAGGTGTGGTATTGGGGTTTCTTGGGTTTAATGCGCCTTCAAAAATCCGAAGTTGAGCAGAGAGATAAAATACCTAATCTTGAGGGTAGATTGTGAGTTATCGAGAGAGATTCGCATATGCGATAGTAAAATCACCATCAACATAATGAAATGAACTTTTATTGATTAGGTTAAGAGATTCATATAGGTTTGGATTGGTGAAATCTATGCCCTAGGGTTTTTAGTCTTGAGTCTTTGTTAATTTAGGATTCTTGCATGCTAGTTTAGTGTAATTTGAGTCTTTTACAGATTTATCCATCATCTAGATAAAGATAGGACTATTCTAATTTCAAAACTTATTAATCCTTTTACACTTTATTACTTGATATGACACATGTACTTGCGCATAATAGGCGTACACATTTTAATTAAAACACATCGAGCCCATCAACAAACCACTTGATTAGAGAGATCATTGGTAGGAAATGATTTAATCATAGAGAATGCCCAATTTAATAGAATATTGTTGATCCCCTGACTAAGCCACTTCCCCAAAAGAAGTAAGGATTCATATGTACGCTATTGTAAGGAGATATAAAGGCGATTGGCTTTAGTTCATGTGGGAGGTTGTTAGTGAATTACTTTAAGGGCAATCACCTTTAGCACTTATTGTATGGTTTATATTTATATTAATAAAAGGCCTGTTCATTAATATAATAATTCATACTTTGAATTGATGGTAATATTTAATCAATTAATAAAGTTCATGATATATAATGTAGCATGAAGAAAATCATGATAATAAGATTCCTATCATGTGTAATTATGTTAGTATTTAAACAATCTCTAGTCATAGGATTAACAATACTTGAAATTTTTGATCCGGATAGACTATCATGTGTAAATTATGTTATACTCTTGATTAGATCAAGTAGTAGATCTTGTAAACTGTAATCATAGTGAAGACTAGAGTTAACATGTAGATGCTTGCTAAGAGTAGCTAAGTACATCAAAGACCTGTTGTGAGACAATCATATGGATGATCAATTCAAATATCAATGATAGTCTCATATAGCAATGGTGCAAGTATCCTTAGACTTGAGGTGATCAAGGATACCTTAGATTCTGATTCTATACTTTGACTTCGATCCTTGTTGCCTTTGGTAGATTGCTTATAGGATGATGATTAGGTATTATCTTAAGGCATTCGAAGGTACTTTAGTAGCCAATTGAGGGTTAACCATTGGTGATAGAAAGGAAGGGTATACCCTTGGTCTCTTGTAGGGATCATTACTCGGAATCTCTGGCTAGAGTGGAAATGTAATGAAGAGAGTCTTCAATGGCATGCTTTATGAGTAATGAGTCTCAAAGACAAGATAAATACACTTGGGCTGGGTGTGGTGTAGCCAGTCTATTGGGAGTTGATGCATAGTCCATGCACTGAACCAAGTAGGGTTTAGTGTGGAGTGAAAGGAAAGTATTACACGCTATATTGTCTATGGAAAGGTTAGCAGTCAAACCACTGACTCTTTGGTCAATTGGGGGTCATGATGTGTTGCTAGATACCACTTATGACTTGCTCAAGACAAAGGGTTGACTCGAGTGACCAACATAACCGAGAACCTAATAGGTCACACACTTTGAAGGTGTGAAGAGAGAGTAAAATGGTATTGGATTGGATCCAACTTGAGGGAAATCCATGGTATTGGACTAAATTGGATTAGTTGAATCCCGGGAGCAAGAGGACTTGTTTAAGAGCCATTAAGAAGCCTTGAGAAGGCTCTTAGGCTTACAGATGGGCTTGGATCCCATCTGTAATGAGGGTTACTCCCGTCCTTTTGCATAAGCTAGGGGGTTATAAATACCTCATAACCAGAACCCTAGCCACCAAGCAAGTGTGAAAAATGTCCATCATAGAGAGAGAGGTTTGAGAGTCAAACTCTCCCTTGCCTCCCCCTTGAAGATCATCTACTCAGCTAGCATTGAGTTCTTCGATCTTAGCCCTCTCCATGTAGGTTTCTCCCTTCGTGCCTTCATGTGGATTAGAATTGGAGGTGTTCCTACCCTTGGAACACTTGGCTTGCTACGGATTTGAACACCAAGAGTCTACCCTCATTGAATATTCATCACGAAGGAAGCTTAGATCAAAAGGTATGACCTTTCTTAAACACCCTATGCTTAGTTGGTTTAACTATGATGATCTAAGAGGATCCGTGGATGGATTTTTTGAAAAATATTTTGTATTCCATTGTGCACTGCATGAGATGCAGCCATAGAAAACCCAACATAGAGGACTGTATATAGTGTGCCATCTGTTTGGTGTCCATAAATGGTGTGGCTATAGTCTAGGTTCCTCAAACTATCTATTTAAGGAGTCTATCCTATAGGTAACTTGGATTTCTTGATACTTAGCAAGTCTAAAATGGTATGCCGATGTTTCGATCGCCTTCAACTACTATATAAATCCACCCATTCGTGCAAGTGCACGCATTGAGTTTAAGAAGTCTAGTGATAAGTCAAGGTCGTCCCACAAGGATTTAGGTGTCAACTATCGAACCAATTTATCCTAATATTATTTAGATCTATGAACTTAAAAGGCTACAGATTCTCTATGTACTTTTAGTAAAGACAATTAAGGTGTATTTTTACCAATTAACTAAATATCTAGGGTTTTGACTTTACCCAATCATGACCGATGGATATTTAGGAAACTGTAATTTAGTTATATCGCTTGCATTTATTAATGATGAGTTGATCCTTTATATGCATCAATCTCTCTAGTTATCGGAAGAATCTGTCTAATAGTGGTTGTATTGCATCTCTGCATCAAACCCTAAGACTATCGGATGCATTACTAGCGAACCCCTATGATCATGTATAAAATCATGTTATCTCTACTCTTTGAATGATTATACGATATCTTATTCGTGTCCCTAGGATTTATCATCTTTCGATCTCAAACCTAGCCTGACCATACCTATGGTTGACTGGCACAAGCATGTATTTCAAATAGAGATAAGACATTCAATAATTGCAAGAAATAAAATTGAATATATAAATTACTGCTAATCCATTAATTCGAGATTAGGATTACATCAAAACCCTAGCCTAATGAGTTAGTTCATAATCGATAAGTAATACGTCATGTTTTCAAGATCCATATAGATTACAATAAGAAAGACAGGAAAAGAGTAAAACAAACAAAGGAACTCTGTTCTGATCCGGGTCTTCGCCTTCTCTCCTCTTCGGGTCGTACGTCATCTCCCCTTCTCGATTCTCCCATTTTCACTTTTATTCTTAAAATTTGGCAAACGCATCTAGCGACGCGATGTCGATACAAGACCTAAGAAACATCGCTAGACCTCAACGTTGCGATGCAGGAGTAGGATTCTTCATTCCTCCATCTTCAAGTCTTCAACTTGTCTCCAACTGCGCCATTTTACCTGAAAGAACAAAGATAAACCAAATATTAGATATGAAGCAAAAACACCACCTATTTAAGTACAAACTAGAATGTAAACACACTAAAACATGAGTTTATAATGAGTGTTTTGGACACTCATCACACCCTCAAATTTAGCTTCTTGCTTGTCCCCAAGTAAGAGACTTACTAAAAAAAACACACTTGAAAATAACACACCAAAACACATATGAAATGAGTATGCTACACATGATGCTTAAAGGGAGGACCAAAATGAACACAACTTGACAATATAACCTTTTCAGCCACAATTTGAGATCCTTAGGGTTTTAAACTTTCTAAAGAATATAGCAAAGAAAAGAATGGTTGGTCCAACAAATCGACCCCCCAAATTTTCAATAACCTTTCCCAAGGAATCTAAGTGCAGTTGAATCATGATCTCCAATGTATATCAAGGTTCTTACACCCCTAAACTTAAGCTCAACTCACCTACTTGGAAGAGTCTAACTAAGAAAAGATGAGAAAGCACCCCATTTTATTCACATTAAACTACCTAAAATGAAAGAAAACCAGTGCCTATAAGTTTTAGCTTAGTGTCATTGTAGAAGAAATTCATTAGCGATTCCCCGCTAGTTGGTTAAGGGCACTGGGCATTTAGTTCCCCTCGAACTTCACCTCGAACACTCAAACAAACCTAAAGGCCCTAGGTTGTGGGATAGATACATCTTCTATCCCATGTAGCGGGCAATGAAGTCAATGACTCCCGGCTAGTTAGCTTAGGCATACTTGAGCAGCCTCTCGAACCGTGCCCTAGATTTCATCGATTTATCTCACTTATTCTATTCACAACCATCTTTATGACATTTTTTTCTTTCTTTTTATTTATTATTATTTTATTTTTTTCTATTATATATATATATATATATATATATATATATATATATATATATATATATATATATATATATATATATATATATATATATATATATTATTTATTCAGGGCTCAATGGCAATCCTCTTTTGCAAAGGTGTCCCATCACTTAGGTGGTTAGAATCTCCCAAGGGTAGTAGATTTCGAGAAACGAGGGCTCGGAACCACGGTATACACAGGAGATCAAATCTATGTGTGTGTAAGAGTCCTTGAGAATTAGCTTTTTGGAACACAAGGGAAGCCACTTGCTAAGTCACCCACCTTTCAAGCCTACAATTCCATATCATTTAAAACCTAAGGATCCATTTCCATTTTTTCACTTGGCATTCTTGAGAAAAAATGTGTTCAAAATGACCTTTTATTAGCAACCATGACATCAAATCAAACTCACACAAGATACCCTAAACACAACCATGCTAGAAAACATCATCCGAAAAGAATAAAAACTAAACTAAGTTACACTAACAAGCTCGACGCTCCAATTTAGGCTAAATAAGCAATTTAAAGCACCAAATTACTCAAATAGACCATTCATAAACCCAAACAAGCATACATTATAAGCACACAAGACACTAAACCAATCACCCATACCCCCCAAATTAGAAGTGGACATTGTCCATAATGGTAGAAGCTATAAAAAGAGGTTGCAGAATAATCCCCTAGTGATCTCAAGAATCACGGCGGTGGTGGAGGTGGCATGTGAAACACAAGGAGCTGAGCGAGCTATTGCTTGATGAATTCCTGGTTTCTTAGCACTATGGTTATTTAGCCCCTCAGCTCTTCCATATCTTGGCTCATCGAGACTTGATGCTCCTAGGTTTCATTCCATAATGCATCGAACCTCATGGTGAGGTCTTGAACTTGATCCTCAAGGGTAGGAGAAGGAATGGAATCATCCACCTCATGAGATGTCGGGGGAGTTGGGCAGATGACCTGCCTACTTCTCTTTTTCTCATCCTCTCACTCATACCAAACATGCAATGGTAAATGCAGCTCTTCCTCGTCCAAGGGTTCATTCCCGGAATCATATACCTCATCTGGCCTTGGTACACTTAGCTTATATTTCTTTACCACAATAGCCTTAATCGGGGTGTATCCAATCCTCATTGGCTTCCAAGGGCACCCCAACTTTCTTACATAGTCCACAAATAAGGATGGGGTGCCTAAGGTTCATCTTTGCGTCCTTGTTGTAGAGGATTGCATCCTCTACTTGTACCACATCAAATGGGATGTCTTGAATTATCTCATAATTCAACAAGGCCCACTCAGCTGTCATTTCACACACATTAATGGTTGGAATGAGCCGTGATGTGAAGAAGTGATGCCAAACCTTAGGGATGTAGGCCATGTGTTTGGCGTTGAAGTGCACTACATGCACTTCATTGTTAATTTTCCACTCCCCTTGGCAATTGGTAAGTAACCTAAGTAACTTAGGGTAGTTGGGGCTTTCCTGTAGCCTATCATAATCTTCACTAGTTACCGGCTCTACGTCATAGAGCTCATTAATAGACTTCGCGCTGAAATCTACCATGACCTCTCGTACCCTAAACTTTTTTAGAACATGCGTTGCTAGGTTGGCGTAAAATTCTCGCGCAACCATAGTGGCAGCTGGCCTTGGGGGTTGGCATAGTGCTTTCCACCCCTTATTTTATTCACAGTGGTTTTTTGAAAAAATTCATTCAGGTGATGGAATCATTTTTCCTTAATGAAGGACCTATTCTTGGAAATGAGGCCGAACTTCTTAGCCACTCCCTCATTGAGAAACTTCTCACGATCATAATCATGAGCCAGTTCTTCCACTCTTCGCCTCTCTTTGAGCTTTCAATCTTTTGCCTTGAATAATCGGATCTTAGTGGTTAGGCTGAGGATAGGGATTCTAAGCTTCAATTCAACATCAAACGATCACCCAAGCTCCTAATATGATCAAACTTTCTTAATTAACAAAATACTTGACAAATTGTCACCTAGGCAAATTGTTGAATAGTTGGTGGGTATTCGGGTGAGAACGATTATTCACACAAAACTAGGCTTCTACAACCTCAATACCTCTACACACTCCTTTTCTCATTGTAAATCAAAGCCTAAAAAGCTCAAAATTCTAGTATTTACCTTGAATCACCCGAATTCCAACAAAATCACCTATTTCCCAAAATTTCGTTGATGGATTGAAGAACCCTAGGGATTTTCGATTAAAGGATGTTCTTAAGTCACTAAGGCACTCGAAGTCTACTTAGGAAGCCTTTGGAAGACCTTTGATAGATGAATTTGGAAAAAAAGTTTGAAGAGTTTAGGTTCATAGCATTTATGTCCGAAAATATACTTTTCTCGTCTTAAAATACAGGCAACGTCACTGACGTCGCCAATGTCGCGGATCGCCCAAAGAGTGGCCCATAAAATTTTAAGCCAACATCGCGACGTTGAAACATAACATCGCGACATTCCACAGGCATGTTTTTTTTTTCCTTCTAACGTCGCGACGTTCCGAAGAGCTTCATAACATGGTATTTGGAAAATTTTTTCTAAGTGTTAGAAAACTCCCTGCATGAATTTCCACACTTTTCCAAGCTTGTAAAGCGCTTCTCTAGCTACCTCTCATTCATCGCGTCAACCTCAGAACTTCAAAATACTTGGGTTGCCTCCCAAGTAGTTCTAAGTTTAATGTCATTAGCTTGACCAAGCTGTTTCTCCTTGGCAATAAGCAAGCCAATGAATCACGTTCTTCTACTCTTTGACTTGGGGCATGTCCAATAGCAAAGTAGCTTTCTTTGTATTGATGTCACCACCATAATATCGCTTTAGTCTTTGTCCATTCACCTTAAAAGTTCCCTTTTCTGGGTGCATGATCTCAATATCTCCATAATGTAGGATTTGGGTTATTTCAAAAGGACCTGACCACCTTCATTTTAGCTTTCCTAGGAACAACCTCAATCTCGAGTTGAATAGTAGCATCTTTTATCCCAGCTTGAATTATGTATGAACTATATGCTTGTCGTGCCACGCTTTAGTTCGTTCCTTGTAAAGTTTTTCATTCTCGTATGCATTAGTTCTCAGTTCGTCTAATTCAGTGAGTTGGAGGAGTCGGTTATTCCCAGATGCTTTCATATCCATATAGAGCCTTCTAGTTGCCCAATAGGCCTTGTGTTCAAGCTCCACTAGTAGGTGACATGCCATTCCAAAAACTAACCTATAGGGAGACACCCCTATTGGAGTTTTGAAGAGGTCCCAGACATAGTGCGTCACAGCCAATCTTCTTTCGCCAACTTCGATCCATTCAATTGCTTTTCCCAAGAATCGTTTTTATTTCTTTGTTGGATACTTTTGCTTGTCCACTGGTCTAAGCGTGATAAGCTAACATAGTTCTATGGCGCACTCTGTACTTGACTAGGAGCTTCTCAACAAGTTTGTTGCAGAAGTGGCTACCCTCATCACTTACCAATGCCCTAGGTGTTCCGAATTTATTGAAGATATTTTAGTGGAGGAAATTGATCACCACTTTTTCATCATTGGTATAGGTCGGGATGGACTCTTCCCACTTGGACACATAGTCGACTGTCAATAGGATATATTTATTATTGTACGAGGAGGGGAAAGGACCCATGAAATCTATTCCCTGACGTCAACACCCGAATTCTCCAGACACCCTTTTAACTGACCCTCATCTCTTCTTGAAATATTGCCAATCCTTTGGCACCTGTCACAAGTAGAAATGAACGCATGGGCATCCTTGAACAAACTAGGCCCATAAAATCCTGACTTAAGCACTTTGGCAGCTGTTCTATTTCCTCTAAAATGTCCCCCACACTCTAAGGAATGACAATGAATGAGTATGTTCTCCATTTCCTCCTCCGGTAAGCACCTTCTAATTATCTTATCAGCATAATGTTTGTGAAGAAATGGTTCTTCCTAGTAATAATACTTCAAGTCTGCGAAGAACTTCTTCTTTTGTGGATACGTGAATTCAAGTGGGGTTACCTTCGCTACCTAGTAATTTACATAATCTGCAAACCATGGTACCAGGCTCGATTCAGAAATAGCTAACAGTTGCTCATCAAGAAAGTTGTCATTAATCTATACTTCATTATTTGGACCCTCAAGCCTGGAGAAGTGATTTGCCACTAAGTTTTCTGTCGCTTTCTTATCTTGATTTCTACATCAAAATCTTATAGTAGAAGCACCCGCCTTATTAACCTCGGTTTTGCATCCTTTTTAGTTAAGAGGTGCTTTATAGCCGAGTGGTTAGTATGGACAATGACCTTATTCCCGATCAAGTATGGCCAAAACTTATCAAAAGAAAATACTATAGCTAACAATACCTCCATTCCTCGTGCGGAAATTCTGTGCCCTAGGACAATACCTTCTCGTACCATAAAGTGGCACTTTTCCTAGTTCAAAACCAAGTTAGTCTCCTCACATCGGACCAGTACTTCTCTTAGGTTGTCAAGAAAATTATCAAACAAGGCTCCTACTACTGAGAAGTCATCCATAAAGACCTCAACTTTCCTCTCCACTATATCCGAGAATATGGCCATTATACATCGTTGAAAAGTACCATGGGCATTACATAGCCCAAAAGGCATCCTTCGGAATGTGAATGTTTCGTACGGACATGGACATGTAAAGGTTGTCTTATCTTGGTCCTCGGGTGTGATGGCTATCTGATTGTAGCTCGAGTATCCATCTAGGAAGCAGTAATAATCATGTCCAGCTAATCTGTCCAGCATCTGATCTAAGAAAGAAAAGGGGAAGCGGTCCTTATGGGTGGCCTTATTTAGCTTTCTATAATCAATGCAAATCCTCCACCTCGTCACTGTTCTATAAGGAAGCAAAACATTGTTTTTAGTTCTTACAACAGTCATTCCCCCTTTCTTTGGAACTACCTGCACCGGGCTTACCATGGGCCGTCCGAAATGTGGTAGATTAAGATCCAACCACTAAAGACATATTTTTCCGGGGATGACTTTCTTCATCAGAGATTCACTTTCTTTATGCTTCCACCGATGGCTTGTAATCGCCTTCTAACAAGATACCTGCATGCACATAGAAGGTCACCTTTCAGTCGGCTAGTGATCACCTAATAGCAGCTTTGTGATCCCTTAATACCCTCAATAGATTTTCCTCTTAGGCTTTAGTTAGTGATGCTGAGATGACGACTGGCAACGTAGAAGAGGTTCCCAAATATTCATACCGCAAATACTTGGGTAGATGTTTCTGTTCAAGCCATGGTGCCATCTCGATAGATGGTACTGATTAGTTCCCACCTTATCTAAGAGGCTTATAATATTTCCTTCGGTTCTCTTCAAAGGAATTCATCCACTACACAAACGCTTTTGCTTCATTGTCTAGTTCTAACAAATCATCTTGTAGGAGGCTAGTCTCCAAGGGATCATCTGTATACTCATGGTTAGACACCATAGCCTCAATGGTCTCAATACGATAGCAAGAGTCACTTTCTTTCGGATGTCTTATTGCTCGGAACACACTAAATATGACTTCCTCATCCTATACTCTCAACCTTAACTCCCCTTTTTGCACATCAATTAAGGCTCTTCTAGTGGTTGCAAATCCACTACCAGATGATAGGTATCTCCTATCTTTCCTCCATGTCCGTGACAATGAAGTCTCGCAGGGAAGATGAACTTGTCAACTCCACAATACATCTTCGATAATTCTCTCGATGCTTCGATTGATCCGCTAGTCGGGCTGATGACTGCCAGTTGGTTTGGCTTCCCCGAGCCCTAATCTTCTGAAAAGGGATAGAGGCATCAAGTTAATGTTAGCTCTAAGATCACATAATGCTCTCTCAAAAACTACATTACTTATGGTGTAAGGAATGGTGAAGCTCCCGAGATCTTTATTTTTCAGTAACTGGCAGAAGATGGCACTCGTATTCCTTGTTAAGGCAATAGTCCTCGTAACCCGGGAATCCTCGCTTCTTCTCGATAAAAATGTCCTTCATAAACTTAACATAGCTTGGCATTTGCTCCAATGCATCCGCGCAAAGGATGTTGATCTCGCAGCTTTAAAACCTCCATAAATTTTCATGGAACTCGTTTCGCTGCTTACTGCCTTTAATCTCCGAGTGGTACGGGATGAGTGGGTCGGATCCTTTGATACTGACTTGTCCACTTTCTCTACCTCTACCTATTTCCTAGCGGAGCTGTTTAGTTGGGGTCAAGCCCCCATCTTTCCTCTGTATCAACCTTGCTTTAGCTGGTCCGATTTGTTTTGCTATGTGACAATCACCAGTGTGGGCCTTAGTGTAGCTACTTTCCTTCCACACTCTAAGAGTTATTGCTTTGCAATGTTCTTTTCCCTCTTTCCTAGGATTCACCTCTGAAGTCCTAGATAATGAACCTTAAGGCATTTTAGAAAACATTGTGGCCATCTGCCCCTTTTCTACTTCTAGTTGGGCCCTTGATCTCGTAATGGGGTTGGATTATTTTATTGGCTGCTAAGCTTGGTTTTGGAAATTAGCCTTCGTCTCATTCATAAAATCAGTATGGGACGTCATCATATGAGCTCAGGCTTCCTCCAAATCTACTTTATTCTCCTTTGGTTGATTATTATTTTGCATTGGTTGCCCTAAGTTTTGAGTGTTTTTCCAAGGGAAGTTATGATTATTTCTTCAGCCTTGACCTTGAAAATTGTTGCCTATATACTGATTTTGCTATTCCTGCTACTGGTTATACTGAGCTATGTACTAGGCTTGTTCCAGTGTCATCTGTCCCGACTAGCATTCCATTGTCTGGTGTGGTCCATTGCAAATTTCACCTACCACTGAGCTAGTCTGGATGGCATGGGCTAAGGCTTGCTGATTTTGTAACTGCTTAGTGAGCAGTAAAACTTATGCTGCTAAATTAGCAAACACACGCATTTCTCGGGTCCACCATTTATGTTCCCTATCATTCTTTCTGCGAATTCATTAAAATCGTTTATCGCTATCCCATCCAACAAGTCGAACGCCTATTGTGTCGTCCTTTTTAAGAAAATACCCTCAGTTGAGGTATCAATTATCCGTCTTGTATGGGCATTAAGGCTAGTATAAAAATTGTAGATCTGCATCCACCTGGTCAACCTATGATGGGGAAACTTCCTTAGTAATTCCTTATATCTGTCCCACGTTTCAGTTAAGCTTTCGCTGTCCTTTTAGGTAATGCTGTTGATCTCTATCCTCATTTGTGTAGTCTTAGCAGGAAGGTAGTACTTTGTCAAAAATTTATGGACCAAATCTTCCCAACTTATAATGGAGTTAGGTGGTTCAGAAGTTAGCCACTACTTAGCTTTGTTGCTCAAGGATAGCGGGAATAGCCTAAGTCATATAGCCTCCTCTATTACCTCATTATACTTCACATTGTCGCATACTTCTAAGAAGCTTGTCAAGTGAGTGTTGGGATCTTCGCTTGGTAGCCCATGAAACTGAATACCCTGGAGTAGTTGTAGTGTCACAGCCTTCTGTTGAAAATTATTCGCTTGAATTGGAGGTCTATGTATTATTATTTTCTCAATTTCCATCTCTGCCTGGCAGTCCATTCTCATCCCTCAGATTCAGATCCTATTGCAGATTCTCTTCCATGTTCGCAAGGTAGCAGTTATGAATGACTAACACTCTTCTCTCTCTTCGAAGTCGGCTGATTGTTCGTTCGATTTCAGGATCAAAGGGTGCTAATTCCCCTTTGCATTGTCTGTGCATACAAGTGTCTGAAACTCCCTAAAACACCACAAAGCACACCATTAGAATTCTTAGTTAGATAAAATTTAAAGTAACAAATAATAAAAAAGGTCTAAAGTAATATCTAAACTATTGGCAATATCGACACTGCATCGAAACTCCTCGGCAACCCATTCTTGCCTCTTTCATCTTCACATCCGTAAGTCATTTCCTCTCAATTCCTCTAATTTTCGCTATTCTAAAATTTGGCAAACATATCCAGGCGACGTTGCGACGTTGGATGGCGAAGACTGGTTAAATGTCGTTGGACCTCAACGTTGTGACGTTGGAGTAGGATTCTGCATTCCTCCATCTTCAAGTCTTCAACTTGTCTCTAACTACACCATTTTACCTAAAAGACCAAAGATAAACCAAATATTAGATATGAAGCAAAAACACCACCTATTTAAGTACAAACTAGAATGTAAACACACTAAAACACGGGTTTATAATGAGTGTTTTGGACACTCACGCTCATTCCGTGCGAATCCAAAGATGTGTGAGAGATTATTTCTTGCTCAAACACACAAAAGAGCCTAGTTGAGAACCTATGAGGACCCACTAATAAATAAGTATTATTTGCTTACAACACACCTAAAATATGATCTTTATCTAAATCTAATAAGAGGCTCCTAGGTAGAGTTTGGGGGATAACTAAACGCTGATATTCGATGAGTCTAAAACTCATTTATTTTTAAGCCCAATTTTCATGCATATATTACAGGCTTAAAAGTCTTATTCAATGTAAAATTATGGAATTTTCACCCAGATTTATGTTTACAGAAATTTTAAGAAAAGTAGCAGAAAATGAGTAAAAACAGAAAAAAAAAAAGGGAAGCAAAGGCAACAATGTCGCGACATCATGTGGAGAGTTTCAGACTAGTTACTTTAAAGTTGCGACATCGCTGTAACATCGGTTGAAATAGTTAGAGCAGAAATCTTCAATGTCGCGACATTGCAATGACATAGGCTGCGAACATCTCTCAAGACATCAGAACTTAATGTTGCGACATCAGGACAAAACAAGAGCGGTGTCGTGACATTAGAAATGGCTTAGACAAAGAAGAGCGTAACACCGTAATAAGTCGCGACATTCCACGACATCGTGGATAAAGCCTCAATGTTGAAGACACCAAGCAAAGAATGTCGCGACATCAACAAATGACTTACAAGCAATGTTACGACATTAGGGCAAGGCTATAAGAGCAAAAACATCAGTAAGCAATGTCGCAACATTAAAGCAATGTAGCGACATCAGAAAAGAGAATTATTGCAATGTGGTGACATCAGATCCAAGCATCCAAGTTTAAACACTAAAGATCCAATGTCGCGATATCAACTCAATGTTGCAACACCAGAAGAGCAAAATCGTGACATGAACTCAATGTCGCGACATCGGTTGATGTATAATATTGCATCTTAAATTTCACGACATCATCACAACATTGACTGGTCATTGAAAATTTTGAATTGCCCAACAGACTTTCAATGTTGCGACATCAAATTCGATTCACTACACAGCAGCTCCGATGTCGCGACATCATCACGACATTGACCACGACATCAGCAGCTAGGGCGGAATTTATGGGCTTTTCGATGAACGTGATTTTATCTTTGTTTTTAGGGCCTAATATCTGAAGTCTATAAATAGAAGCTCCTAGGAACCTCGTGTGCAACTTTTTGGTCGATCATAGAAGCTACAGGTTGAGTGAGCCGAAATCCCTTATATATATTTTTCCTTATTTTTTTATCTTTTTATTTTATATTTTATTTCCTTTTCTAGTTTAAATGTTTCTTTATTTTAGAATAGAGCAGCGATCTGAATTGAGATTCTGAGGTGGAATGAATGTAAATCAAGCTTAAATTTATGTCTAAACTTTAATGGAATATGAGAATTTTTCTGGAATTCATTTTTCTTCAGTTTTGGTTATAATTTCCATGAATTTGTTAGATCAACTAGTCATTGTCATTTGTAATCCAGTAATGGAAAGCTAAGCTCCCTCTGGGAAGAATCTTTCGTTGGGATTATGGTTTGTAGTATTTTAATGTTGTTTTGGGTACGAAAATTGGAGTGATTTAACTAGTATTACTCCTACATTGAACTGTTTTGAATATCAGTGTGTGGTATCTAGAAAGAGATGTATCATTGCTCTGATTTCCAGGAATCCCTCTAAGTGACATAGAGATGGACTACCTGAGAGCAAAGAGTAGTAACTTGGGGGTAAATTGCATTGATATTATTTGAACTAATGCACTTTTAGGATTACTTTGATACATCACGGGTGAAGTTCTAACCTTTGAATTAAGGTTCCCTCCTAGGTGATAGCAGGAGTGTGTTCTCGAGGCATATGATCCACCTACTGATCTAGCAGTTTAATTATGAGAGGTTTCACCTCAATTAAGAGGAATAATTTCAAACATGTGTTAGCTAAGATTCTAATCAAGGAGAGAGGGAATTCTTGTCTAATTGATGGCCAAGGTACCACTTAAATTAGAGAGGGCTTGCATTACCTTGTCTATGGGGGCAAGCAATTTCTAGTTCTAAGAGATGGTTTTGAAGTACTGAGAAGGAAAAATAGGCAGAACTTAAGGAGTATCAATTCTTACAAGTAGCTCTTCAGACCCATTGTATAGAGATAGGAGTGTGGTAAGCTGGAGAGTGAAATGTGTGGTGTTTAAAGAAATTCCAATGCTACACTAACTGCTCATAAACAATTCCGCAGTTAATTTCAACACTTTATATTTTTTTGGGAACCCTGCAAATTGATGGTCATAACACTGATTTCATTCCTAGTGTTGTTTTAGTCCAGTAAACTCTCTAATCATATGTATTTTAAAATTTATTTATCTCTTTATTCAATTGATTTTAGAAAGATAAATATCTTTTGGAATTTAGTGGTTCAAATAATGATAATCTTGAGTAGTGAGGGTAGTTAATCTTTAGATTTTCAATTCATTCCTCGTGGGAATGATATCCAGACTTATTTTGTCCACTTTATTACTTTGTGATGATCTACGACTTTGTAATGATTTAGACCAAAACTAATTTTAATTGCAAATTATTACTTACATAGCAGAAAAAAGATTTTATATATTGAGTCAACAAGTTGTCTTTGTAGAAGTGTCGATTGATTTGGTCAAATATGGTCTCAAACAAGTTTTTAGCACTATTTCTTAGGAATGAATAGTCCTTGGTGGCGTTGCTCTAAGTTCGGGCACATACACACACACTAAGTCAATTTTGGTATAAAGTTTTGGCTCACACTGGGATTTGGAAATGAAGTAAAGTTTAAAGATCAATATTCTACAAAAAGAAAATTGCTTAGACCTTTTCTTTTTATCTTCTCTTATCAAAATTATCAAAATAGTTTTTTAACCTAGTAGCTGATTTAGCTAATGATCTTTTATGAAAACACATCATAATATATTTTTGTTGTCTACTAATCTCACTTGATCTTAGTGTATTTTTATTTTAGGAATTTATTACATGCATAGAAGAATCGCATAAAACCGTCTATTGGATACCAAGTTGGAAAGGACACTGAGAAACTTGAAGAAAGTGAGAGTTGTTGAAGCAGTAGCTGTGGCAGATCAAGAAGTAACTGATCAGCATGTACTAGCAGAGCCAACAACAGAAAGGCCTCAAAGACAAAGGACAATGGAAGATTTTGGAGGCCAATGATCATAAATGAGTACTCAACTATAAGGCAACCATCAATTCAGGCCAATAACTTTGCGTTGAAGCCAGCTCTAATCACCATGGTGCAACAATTTCTAAGGATGGAAAACACTATCAAACTGAATGGGGTTAATCTAGATATTATCAAGCTACAGTTATTCCCCTTCTCATTGAGAGTTGGTTGAAGCTTTTATGGAAAGGTTTTTCCCACCAGCCCTCACCTTAGAGAGAAAAAAAAAAAGATTATAGCCTTCAAGCAAGGAGAAGAAGAGAGACTCTACAATGCTAAGATGTAAAAGAAATTACTGAAGAGATGTCCAATGCATGAGATTGATCAAATCACCAAAATGGACATTTTCTATCATGCAATGAATTACTTTTCAAAGGGAATCATAGATGCAGCCTGCTGTGGAGCATTCAAGAGAGTAATTTGAAGAGGCTAACCACCTATCAAGATTTGGACAAAGCTCCAATTGAGACTTCGGAGGAGGTATTCTAGAGCTTAACAGGATGACTGCTGTAGAAGCCAAGTTGGATGTATTGATGAGTAAGATGAATACTCAAGAAAAGAAAAGCTATTCAGCAAGTGTAGTGGGAACAAAGGAATGAAGAGAGCATAAATGCATAACTAATGAAGGACTTACTAATGAGGGTCCCTATCAGGTGGAGGAGGCTCAGTTTGTGGGTGGCAACATAAGCTACAGTTTCAAGTCCAACAACAACCTTCCAACCCATTATACACCTACATTGAGAAACCATGAGAATTTTTCCTATGGAAGTGGAGTGCAACAACGCCCCAGACCGTGACGTAAAATATTAGCAACAAGATAGTTACTAAGAAGTTTTTAAGGGCAAAGAAAGAACAAAGTAGCCAAAGTGCTGAAAACCAGGGCCATAGAAGGTCCTAGTCTTTTGAAGATCAAATGTTGAGCTTCATGGGAAAGAACAAGATTGTTGAATATTCATGAACAGAAGTTTGCTGAACTAGCAACATTCCAGGCAAACACAAATGTGTTTCAGGCCAATACCAATGCATCTTTCAAGAATCTGGAGACTCGGGTGGGGCAGCTGGCCTCATCAATGCAATATCAATCTAGGGATTCTTTCCCAAGTAACATAAAGAAAAATCCAAAAGACTGTATTAAAATTAGTCTAAGAAGTGGCAGAGAACTATAGAAAGGAGAAGATGAGAAGAAAATGATTGAGGAAAAAGAGAAAATAGAAGCTTGAAAAGAAAGTGAGCAAAACAATTCAAAATTGACAGAAGAGAGAAGAAAATCTATGATGCAGTAGGAGCAACCAATTGAGGAAGGAAAACTACAAAGGAAAGAGGTGGTTAAAGCTATTTACCTCCGCATTCATTCCCTTTAGAGGCCGTGGAATAAAATTGGATGATCAATTCTCTAAATTTTTGAACATGTTAAAAAAAATAGAGGTGAATATTCATTTTGTTGAGGCATTGGCTCAAATGCCTCATTATGCCAAGTTTATGAAAGATATTATGAGAAAGAAGAGGAAACTTGATGAAGAAGGAGTGGTTAAATTTATCACTAATTTTGTGGTGCTATGATCCATAAGAGTTTGCCAATGAAGATGCAGGATCCAGGCAGTTTCACAATTCCCTACACCATAGGGAATTATGAATTTGGAAGAGCATTTTGTGATTATGGAGAAAGTATCAACCTAATGCCACTATCTGTTGTGAAGTGTGCTGCCAGGTGCTTAATTCAACTATGACACTCGTATGGAAGACAAAACTATGGTCACCAAAGGGGGGAATAAGTGAAGATGTACCGATCAAGGCAGCAGTTCATTTCCTTGTTGATTTTGTGGTGATTGATATGGAAGAAGATAAACAAGTGCCACTATTACTGAGAAGGATATTCCTTGCCACAGGAGCAGCCTTGATAGATGTAAAGAAAGGAGAGCCCACTCTTAGAGTAGGAGATGAAAAAGTACACTTCAATATGAATCAGAGCTTGAAACAACATGGTTTTGACAATGCTGAATGTAAGATTATAGAACAAGTGAAGCCCTATAAGTCTTGAACTGATTTATGATTTTAAGATTCAAAATTCAATGAATGAGAATGAGGTGAATTTCCAGTATATTGAGGCTCTTGATGTTGAATATCTGAATTCAAGTCTTGAATTTAAAGAAACAGTACTTAGTCTAAAAGATATCAGTGCAGAAAAGTTAAGCTACAACGGAGAGAATGGACAAGAAGTGGAAAAAGTTCTAAAGGGTTAATTCTTAAGGAATTACCCAAACATCTGAAATATGCCTTCTTAGGAATTGAAAGAGCACAACCTGTAATCATAGCAGCTAACTTGATAGTAGAAAAAGAGCAGAAAGTGATTAGAATTCTCAAAAAATATAAAGAAGCCATAGTAGAATACTTGAAAGGAATAAGTCCTTCAATTTGCATGCATAAAATCCTCATGGAGGAGAATGAAAAGGACATGAAATGAACATCAAAGAAGACTGAACCCAGTGATGAAAAAAGTTGTCATAAAAAAGGTATTGAAATGGCTGAATGCATGATTTATCTATGCCAGACCTTGGGTGAGCCCAGTTCATGTGATTCCCAGAAAGGGTGGATTTATAGTCATAAAAAATGAGAAGAATGAACTGAATCCAACAAGAACTGTGACAAGATGGAGGATGCGTATTGATTACAGAAAATTGAACACATCAATAAAAAAGGATCACTATCCTTTGCCCTTTATTGATCAAATGTCGACGTCATCGACACCTTTATTTATGTTTTCGATGGATATTCGATATAATTAGATTGCCATAGCCCTTGAGGACCTCGAAGAAAACTACATCACATACCTATGGCACCTTTGGTGCAATTAGAAGGATGCCATTTAAACTGTGTAATGCTCTTGCAACTTTTCAAAGGTGCATGATGTCAATCTTTTCAGATTTGATGGAGGAGGGTACAAAAATCTTTATGGATGACTTTTCAGTTTATGGATCCAGTTTTGAGCACTACCTACATAAATTAGAAATTGTACTTCAAAGGTGCCAAGACAAGAATTTAGCTTTGAATTAGGACATAAAATTTTTACAGCTGGGCTAGAAATTGACCAAGCTAATGTTTCTATGATTGGAACTCTGATGGCACCTCATACAGTTAAGGGGATTAGAAGTTTTTTGGGATATGCTGGATTTTACAGAAGATTTATCAAAAACTTCTTAAAAATTTCCAGACCATTATGCATACTATTAGAGAAGGATGTCAAGTTTGAATTTGATGACTCTTGCTTGTCTGTATTTAAACAAATAAAACTGTGCTCGGGCCATAGCTCCCATCATGACAACACTAAATTAGAATAAAGAGTTTGAAATCATGTGTGATGTTAGTGACTATAATGGAGCAAGATGGGGACAAAGAATTGACAAGACCTTCAAAGTTATATATTATGCTAGCAAGATTTTCAATGAAGCACAAGAGAACTACTCAACGATAAAAAATGAGATTCTCGCGCGGGTTCTGCTTTTGTGAAAAATTAGACCATATATATTGGGGTCCCATGTTATCATACACACTGATCATGCAACAATTAAGTATCTAATGGCAAAGAAATATGCCAAACTAAGACTGATCAGGTGGGTACTACTACTGCAAGAATTTGATTTAGAAATCAAGGACAAGAAGGGGAGTGACAATATGATAGATGATCACTTGTCAATATTAGAAAAGCTTACTATAGGGGAAAAAGTGATAGAAATTGAAGAAAATTTCCCTGATGAGCTACTTTTTCAGGTATTAGTCCAATTACACTAGTATGTCGATATTGTTAATTACTTAGCTTGTGGGATAATGCCACTAGAATTCAGCTACCAATAGAAAAGAAAGTTAAGAACTGATGCCAGAGTCTATATATGGGATGACCCACTGTGTTTTAGAAGAGGGGCATATCAAATCATCAGAAGATGTGTGCCAGAAGATGAGCAAGGTCGAATTATTGATAAGTGTCATGCATCACCATATGGAGGACACTTTGTAGGAGATAGAATAGGCCAGAAAATTCTCCAATCAAAGTTTTTACGTCAACCCTAATTGTAGACTATTCTCGAATGGGTAAAGCATTGTGATAGGGATGTCGAGAATGGGTAACAAGGTTCGTAAGAAAATGAAATGCCTCCGTAGGATCCTTGTGGTGAAATTCTTTATGTATGGGGATAGATTTTATGAGACTTTCCCACCTTCATTTGGAAATCAGTACATTCTCCTAGCTGTTGATTATGTATCCAAATGGGTGGAAGCATAAATCAGCTCCAAGAAATGATGCTAACATAGTGGTGTGGGATTTGTTTAAAGAAATATTTTGAGCAGATTTGGAGCCCCAATGACAATCATCAGTGATGAGGGAAGCCATTTTGCAAACAAATTGTTTTCAAAACTTATGAGCATATATGGAATCAAACATGTTATGGGATTGGCTTATCACCCTCAGTCAAATGGATAAGCAGATATATCTAATAGGAAGATAAAGAAAAAATTGGAAAAGACAATAAGCACCAGCAGGAAAGACTGGTCAGTCAAGCTAGATGATGCATTGTGGGCTTACAGGACTTCTTATAAATCTCATATTGGAATGTCCCCATACAGGTTAGTATTTGGAAAACCTTACCATCTCCCTCTCGAACTTGAATATAAAGCTATGTGGGAAATCAAGAAACTGAACTGTGATTTCAAAGGTGTTAAAGAGAAGAGACTACTCCAAATTAATTCACTAGAAGAGATGAGAAATGAAGCTTATGTTAATGCCAGAATCTACAAAGATAAGACTAAAAAGTGGCATGATTAGAAGATTATAATGAAAGAGTTTAGAGTAGGAGAGCTAGTCCTACTGTAGAATTCCAAGCTAAAACTTTTTCCAAGAAAACTCAAGTCAAGGTGAAGTGGTCCCTTCATAGTAATTGTAGTTACCCCTT
This sequence comes from Tetrastigma voinierianum, assembly GCA_016808115.1. NCBI lineage: Eukaryota > Viridiplantae > Streptophyta > Magnoliopsida > Vitales > Vitaceae > Tetrastigma > Tetrastigma voinierianum. The sequence continues at coordinate 6,602 of JAEQBH010008447.1, read as the reverse complement.
TTGGAGTAGTAACACTAAAAACCAATTTTGGAGATGAATTCAAAGTAAATGGTCAAAGGCTTAAACATTACTTGGGAGGAAGACCAAATGAAGAATAGTCCCAGATTTGAAGAGATCAAAAGAAGTGCTAAAAAGAGAACACATTACAGCAAAGTCAAGCTAAAGACATAAAAATGAGCAATTACTTGGGAGGCAACCTAAGCAATTTTCATTTTCTTTTAGTGTGATTTTATGACTAATCGTATTTGAATAGTTTATTCGTAGAGTAGTTTTATTAGGAATTTATTAGTAATCTATGTAAACATCATTTTGTTAAATTTCAGGATGATGAAGCTGTCAAGAGATGTGAAAGTCATTTTTAAAGCATTTCCAACCAAATTGAGTTATGCAGAATTGGCTACAAAGGGGAGTCTACTTCCATTACTTATTCTTTGAAAATGATGCATATAATAAGTTTAGGGGAGTGTAATTTATATGAGTTAGAAATTACATAGTAGCTTCATTGTTCCTTTGTTGCATAGTCGTGTGATAATCTTTGCAATACAATGAATATATGTTGAGTATCCATAATTGAAAAGCTGAGTGTTATTGTTCGTACTTGAATATAGATTCCTCAATATTGATAGACTTATATTCACAAGCATGAACTGAATTTGCAGAAATAAAATGGGGGTAAACAAGTAAAAATTTTCCTCAAAAGAAAAACTCATTCTAATGTCGCGACATCGACAACAATGTCATGATACCAGCCTGTAATTACTTCCAATATCACGATATTATCGTACATCGATATGCAATGTCGCGACATCACAGTTATAAAAGAGTGACATCAAGTTTAACATTCTGGCAATGTTGCGACATCAAAATTTAAGTTAATAAGAAAGCAAACGCAATGTCGCAACATTAAATCTCCAATGTTGCGACATCAAGTCAATGTCGTGACATCACAACTCCAATATCGCGACATTACATTGAGTCACTTAGCATCAAGTCAATGTCACGACATTGACAACTCCAATGTCGCGACATCACAGTTAGGGCAGCCTACCTATATAAGGATACACTTCGTGGAGATTTTGAATTTCAAATCAAATCTCTCAAGCTTTCTAACCCTAGCTTTCTCCAAATCTCCCTAAAACAAAGCAATGTCAAACCCTAGCTCTCCTACCCTTGACGAAGTGATAGGAAACGTTGTAGAGGAAGTTCTGAGAGAGAGGGCAGAGGAAGGGAACCAAGAAACTACTATCGAGGTAGTTCCCCCAAGAAATCGAAGGTGGAAGAAGGAGATGCCCAAGCTTTCTACTCTAAAAAGGGAGTAGAAGCATCTGGCTAAAAAGGGATTTGTTGAGGAAAGAGGTTTCAAGAGAGTGGTGTCATTGTTCAAAGAGGAGATAGAGAAGAGGGGCTGGGAGAAAATAAGGCAGCATATGGAACCTGGAAGAAGGGCATTGGTGAAGGATTTCTTCTCTAACTTGGGTGAAAGGAAATGCCTGACTTGCTATTTTAGGGGGAGATGGGTCCCTTTGGGGAAAGGGCCATTTCCTAACTCTTGAAGCTTAGAACAATGGGCGACTGGACGGAGTATGAGCAGTTGCAAAAGAGCCCGAGGTTCGAAGAAATTTCTAGGAAGCTAACGAATGCTTTAGGATAGTGGCAAAGGATCAAGATCATTCGAAATGCCTACATCGATTGTGGTGATTTGACCAAGTGTCAAGGTTTGTATTTTATTTATTAACTCTATTTTCACCCCCTTAAAACATGTTGCAACTACACGACAAGACTGTGCACTACTCTTGTATGCACTGGTAAAAGGGTATACTTTCAAGGTGGGGAAAATAGTAGAACATTCTATTTTGGACTATGATAAGAATAACTTCTCAGGGAATATCCCTTACCCTGCCTTGATCACTATCTTGTGTATCAAGGGGGGTGTTACATTAAGTGAAACAAAGGAGAAATGCCCGAAAGCCTTTCCTCCCACTCTCTCTAGAGTCTTCAAAACTCCAGCAAAGGATGAAGAGATAGAGAGAATAAGGAAAAGGAAAATAGTGGAGAAAGAACAACCTAGGGAAACAGTCCTTATAGTAGAGGATGAGAAAGAGTTTGAAAATGAAGAAATGGGGGGTTTCGAAGATTATATAGAGCAACCAGTGCTCTCCCCTAATGCTAAAGAAACAATACCAGCCCTAGTAAGAGTTGAAGAAAGAGGAAAGAGAAGAGATGAAGTGCAGGAGAGCAGCAATTCTAAGTTGCTCTCTCTACTAACAGAAATGAAAGATGAGATGAGGAGAAGGGATGAGCAAATTTCTCAGTGGAAGAGCCGAGTGAAGAGACAAATAATTAGGTCAGAGAAAACAAGAAAAGAGAAGAGAATCCTTACTCATACTCTTCCGGAAGAAGGGGAAGAGGAGTGGAAAGAAGAGTTAGCAGATAGAGCACTAAGGGCAGAGCTAAGAGAGAGGGAAAAGGCTTTTGTAAATTATCAGCTGAAGAGAGATTAGAAGTTTATTAAGATTATGGAGATAATGGAAAAGGAGATGGAACAAAATCTGCTCCATAAGGTAGAAGCCTTTGGGTACTTATACAAAGAGCATCAAAAGGAGATCAAGGTAACCATCTAGAGAAGAGGTGAGGAACTGGAGTCAACCCTAAACTACAGGGAGAAAATCTGGAATGAAAGCCTTGATATGGTGAATGCCAATCTCATCAAGATGTACACTGCCTAGGGTGAATTTGAAGGATCTTTGAATTCTATTAGGTAAAGGCAGAATGAGCTAATTTTGCAACATATTCTAGCACAAGAGTAGTATCTTTTCAACAAGGAAAAATTGTCTAACTAGTAAAACCAAAACTAACTCGAATTCACTCCCTCTCAAGCCAGCTATAAATTTGAACTAGTGAATCTCAAGCCCTCAAAATTCCAAAGAAAGAATAAATGAACTTCATTGTATCTATTTCTCCCTCTGTGCAATTCAAGCAATTGTCATGCATAGTTCAAATTATAAATGAAAATCAGTTACTAAAGGTTATGTACAATTGTCTCTCTCTTTCTTTTATCTTAATATTCTTTTTTGTTCATATTATATTTTTGTTATTTGAGAATAATTGAGATTTTAGTTGCATTGAATGTATAATTGCTGAGATGAAAAAGATAACAAGGCAAAACTCTGAAATGAAAATGGGCTGAATAATTGTAACAAGATTTTAAGTTGTGATGTCAAGGATAGATAAGCTAAAAATTTTAAATTCTAAAAAACTGAAATTAAGAGAAATGTTAATAAGGCTTTTAATTCTAGTTTGATTCAACAGTATTGTTCAGAAAATGACTAAACTAACACATTGGTCATAAGTATCTTGAAAACTAATTGTGCTTGGGTTGGGAATACCTTATTGGACTGACCAGCAGTCAGTCTCAAAAGGTCCTAGAACTTGTTGCATTATTAATCAAGGCGAAATCCTAGGCATTACAACCAGCAGGAAGTGATTTAGGCCATCCTTGGACAGTTTGGGCCTTTCAAAAGCCTATCCTTTGATATGCTATTAAGCATACATTCTACTACACTAATTGAGCCTAAATGCCATTTTCATCATCAAAGCCACAAAGAATAACCTTAAACCTTCCTTAAGTCTTACCTTACAGTAAAGAACCCTGAATTTACCCAAACTACGACGTTGCAAAAGAAAATGATCAAGAGGGATAAGTTTAGGGAGTACAAATTTGAATTGAAATGAAGGAGAAGAGAATTAAGGATGTGGAAAGGGAAACAATTAAAAAAATTCTGTACAAAAAGTGGTGCACAACATAAACCAAGAAGTCGAAAATATGTGTTTTAAGGAAGAGAAGCCTTACCTCAGAACAAGCACTGAGAGGAATTAAGTCCTAGGGGTCTGCCACCTAGCCCCTAATGTCAACCGGGTGCGGGAGTTGCTGACCCAAAGCTTGTTAAGGGGTCTTGTTAAGGGGTAGTAGAAAGCTTAAAAAGGTAAAACATTACACCATTGCAAACTTGAAACAAAATAACAGGAAATAACTTCTGAACTAAGAAACTAAAATAGATACAAAAAGTGGAAAAAGAAAAAGCCATAAGGAGAAAAAAGAAGAAAGATGCACCAAATCAAGTTTGGGGGTGCTCTTGAATTTTTTTTTTGATTAGACATGAAATGAGGAGCAATTAGAAGACAAAATGCTGAGAAAATGTACGCAGTTAGGGTAAAATTTAACCTAAAATGTCCAGTTATCTACCCAAGTACCCTAGCCATACATTACAAGCTCAAAAGACCTATTTGATTATGAGGATTGTGTTATGCCTACATTAGTGGATAATAATATGACCTACAAGCCTATGGGACCTAAATTACTCTAAAAGAATAACATTATGCATAGTGACTCTCATAAGACTACCTAATATGCAAAATAGTCATAAAGGGAAGATCAACACACACTCACAGAGTCAAGATTCATGAATGTTTATTGAACCTGTGAATTACATGTTGTATTGAATTATCTAAATTGAAAATTTTTAGGATTCTGAATATGAAGCTTAATTAGAATTGATGTCACAACTGAAATATTACTGAGGCCAAATGGCCAAGCTACCTGAAAAGATGATTTAATTTAAAAATGTCCTTAAAAATCAATTTTTATTGTTTGAGGACAAATAAATAGCCTTTTCTTTGCTTGACGAAAAGCAAAACTTTAAGTTTGGGGAAGTTTGATGAGTCTAAAACTCATATATTTTTAAGCCTATTTTTCAAGTATATTTCAGGCTTAAAAGTCTTATTCAATGTAAAATTATGGAATTTTTACCCAGATTTATGTTTTGCAGAAATTTGAAGAAAAGAAGCAGAAAAGCAGTAAAAGTAGGAAAAAAAGAAAAAAGAAAAAGGAAGCAAAGGCAAAGAATGTCACGATTATCAGGTGGAGATTTTCGCACTGCCACTTTATCATGTCGCAACATCGCAACGACATAGGTTGCGAACATCTCTCAAGACATCATAACTCAATGTTGCAACATTAGGACATAACAAGAGCAATGTCGCAACATTAGAAATGGATTAGACAAAGAAGAGCAGAAGACTGCAATGTCGTGACATTTCCTCGACATCAGGATAAAGCCTCAACGTTGAAGACATCACACGAAGAATGTCGCGACATCAACAAATGACTTACAAGCAATGTCGCAACATCAAGGCTAATACTGCAAAAGCAAAAGACGCAAGCAATGTCGCGACATCAGCGGGCAATTTCAGGATCAAAGCAAATGTCACGACATCGTAGTGCTGAGAATTATTGCACGTCGCCGGCACACCCGCTTCATCCAAGTCAAACAATAAAGAGCCAATGTCGCGACATCAACTCAATGTTGCAACACCAAAAAAGCAATGTCGCGACATCAGAGTTGATCTACAATACTGCATCTTAAATGTCGCGACATCATCACGACATTTCCACAACATTAACTGGTAATTGAAAATTTAGAATTGCCCAACAGACTTTCAATGTCGCGACATCAAATTCTATCCACTACATAGCAACTCTAATGTCGCGACATCATCACGACACTGATCACGATATCAACAACTAGGGTAGAATTTCTGGGCTTTTCGTAGAACGTGATTTTAGTCTTGTTTTTAGGGCCTAATATCCAAAGCCTATAAATAGAAGCTCTAGAACCACAATGCGTAGCTTTGGCCGATCTAGAAGCTTACATATTAGAGGAGCGAATCTCCTTTGTATATATTTTTCCTTCTTTTTTTTATTATATTTTATTTCCTTTTCTAGATTAAATGTTTCTTTATTTTAGATTAGAGCATTGATTTGAATTGAGATTCTGAGCTGGAATGAATGTAAATCGAGCTTAAATTCCTGTGTGAACTTCGTTTCCAATCTAGAATTTTTCGAATTCATTTTTCTTTTCGCTTGATTACAATTTTAATGAATTTGTTTGATCAACTAGTCATTGTCATTTGTAATCTAGTAATGGAATGCTAAGCTCCCTCTAGGAAGAATCTTTCATTAGGATTATGGTTTACAGTATTTTAATGTTGTTTTGGGTATGAAAACTAGAGTCATTTAACTGGTATTACTCCTACATTGAACTGTTTTGAATATCAGTGTTTGGAATCCCTCTGAGTGACATAGAGATGGACTACCTAAGAGCAAAGAGCAATCACTTAGGGGTAAATTGCACTAATACTATTTGAACTAATGCACTTTTAGGATTACTTTGATGCATCACGAGGAAGTGTTCTAACTCGAATTCAAGGTTCCCTCTTGGGTGACAGCATGAGTGTGTTCTTAAGGCATATGATCCATCTACTGATCTAGCAGTTTAATTATGAGAGGTTTCACCTCAATTGAGAGGAATAATCTCAACCATGTGTTAGCTAAGATTCTAATCAAGGAGAGAGGGAATTCTTGTCTAATTGATGACCGAGGTACCACTTAAATTGGAGAGGGCTTCAGGATACTCGTATAATGGGGCAATTTCTGGGGCTTCTAAGAGATGGATATGATGTACTAAGAAGGAAAAACAGTTACAACTTAAAGAGGATCAATTCTTACAAGTAGCTCTTCAGACCCATTGTCTAGAGATAGGAGT
>JAEQBH010008446.1:0-108702 GCA_016808115.1 Tetrastigma voinierianum | reverse complement strand
TTCTCGGATATGTAAAAGGCGCTTTGTCACGTGGCTTGTTCTTTAAACTGGCTCCTGCGGTTCTTGAGGATACTCTGATGTAGTTGCGGCGGCTTGACTTGGATGATAGGAAACTTGTGAGTGGTGTGTTCATTTTTCTTGGAAGCGATCTTATAGCATGGAGTTAAGTAAAGCAGGTAGTGAGCGAAATCTAACCTTGCGAAGAGGTGAATACGGGAGAGAACTTTATCCGATTGTAGCTATTATTGACTTGGTTTGGATTGAAATATCTGCCCAGGCGAAATTGGTTTAATCTTTCTCAAACATCTATTCTTTTGGGTGACCGATCTTGAGGCTCGAAGCTTTAGCATGTCTGTCTATCATGCCGCCAGTGAAAATATGAAGAGATAGATGTGCATTTTATTCGAAATTGGTTTGATCTGCCGAAGCTTGTAAGTGCGCTATATATTTCCCACTTGAATCTCGACACATGGTTACTCCACTAGCGTTTCCTATGGAACGATTCGGGATGTTGTGTGTCACAAGCTTACCATGAATTATATTCTATGCACTATAAGCAGGGGGCTGTTGATGCATATGCACCACATGTTAACCCGGTAAGATTTCCGGTCTTATTAGCAATTGACACAGCTATGAAGTCTTATTATACAATATGTTGCAGAGACATTCCTGTGTGTATAAATAAGGTGTGCTTAAATTCGATAGATTAAGAAGTTCTCTGGAAAAACACCTTCAAAGGTTTGTTTTCTATTTTAGCATTTTATCGACATCAACATCCGGAACAAGGACTTTGCGAGGTGATCCACATTTCTCGTATTTGTTTCTGATTTGTCTGCGGAAGGTCTCTTAGCCACTAATTCATGATTCGGAAACTAGAGGTCTTATGAGGACATAAAATACGAGGGGGACTCCCATATATCCCGTTGCTTTTTGCGGATGATTGTTATATTTTTGATGCATCTCGTAGCAGCGATGCATGCGAAGCTAGGGATATATATTACAGAGTCTTATGAAAGGGCTTCAGAGGCGAAGTTAATTTTGATAAATCTTCATCACATTCGATCCTAATGTTTAGGAGGACTTAGAGTTGTCGATATTAGCGATTACAGGGATTCAAAATTTGCGATGAGGAGGACGAATATAAGACTGCACATATGAGTGGGGCCAAACAAATCATCGGTTTTTTAATTATATTAAGAAGAAGATTTGAAAGCGGGAGTGAAGGATGGAATAGAAAAATACTTTCAGATGGAAAGGAAATTTGATTGAAAACAGGTGGTCGAGCAATAAACATACTAATGGAAGTGTCTTCCCTCATTCCTAAGTCTTTACGTGAATGGGAAGGAGTTTCTTTGAGGAGCGTCTTGGAGTGCTCTTTAGAAGCCTGGAAGGAATCGGAGTGCCTTAGGTTTTAGGAATTGCATGAATTGATATATCTTTGGTGAGTGCTTGATGTTGGGCGTATCCTTACAGGCAGGACTCTAGTTTTGCACGATTGTATAAAGATTTAATTTATTTTCAATTTCATGTTTCATTGAGCGAATAGGGCGTAATCTGATTTCACATATGGAGAAGCACGGTGACAGTAATCGGTTAATACATAAGGGGCTAGATGGAGAATTACAGTGGGACCTGAAAGTGAGTGGAAGGAGTCGCATGGCTTTATAGCGCTGAGCTTCATTTGTTTACGTTCGACAAGTTGTCCATTTTTGTGGGCAAGAGGAATTTGTCTACGTCTCGTTGGTGGGTTGTCAAAATATTAAACATGTCTGGGAGGAGGATATGTGGGCCGGATTGAATAATTGCCCGTCAAATTTTGAGTGGTGGTTGGCATTATGGCCTCTGAAGCGGGGAGAGGCAGTATATGGCCCGGTATGCGTGCTGGACAATGAGACCAACGGGAATAACCATGTTTGGAACGTCATTGCAAGTCGATTATGGGTGCGAGTTTTACGCCCAAATGGCACCAGAATGGAGATAGCCACCAGTAGTACGTGGAATTTCTTGGATAAACTTCCCGATATGTGAGGTGTTAAAGTGGATTAGGCCACCTCCTCAATTTCTAAAGTGCAACATTGATGCAACATTATTCCAACACCATGTATATTGAGTATAGTCGCCTCCTTGAAGTACTAAAAGTGAAATGGTAATGAGGAAAGGCTGGAAGATTCGAGGAATATTAGACCCGTTTGTGGGTGAGACCCTGTTGTAGAATGTTGAAAATGGATTAAGGAAAATAACCCCACGCAATGTTATCATTGGTCGGATTACCTTCTCATGGTAGTAACATACATTAAGGACTAAGGAAACCAGTATTTATCTAGTGTGGGGATTAGTCCCTCTGAGATTGTAAGATCCTCCTTGTGGAGGTTGTGGCTTTGCTCTTCTAGTGGTTGTTAAGCGATGTGTGAACCATGCGGCACATGTGCTTGCGAGAGCGGCCCGGTTCATGTCGACTCGGAGGTGTGGATTTCCCGACCTCCTTATTTCCTTGGGATGTGTGCACTAGTACTCATGCTGAGCTTGAAATAATATATCCTTTTAAAGAAGAAGACTTGAGTCTTTGTGCATATATCAAAAGTATATTATGTACCCACTTTTTGACGAGATGCTTTATAAGCTAAGCTATACCATAAATCTAAAATGGAAATATACAATTCTTGATATATAATAAATCTAGCAGCTCCCCCTCACAGACTCATGTGGTATTGAGTTTAAGAGAAACCATTTTTTGGAGTTTTGGAACACAAGCTTCAGTTCTAGAGAGGGAAGGGGTTTGGTGAAGATATGTTAAGCGATCTGAGAAAAAAGCAGGACTAAAGTGTGAAGTGTACCACGAAGTAGATGATGTGAATGAAATGACAATCAATCTCGATATGTTTCGTATGTTTCTGGAAGACATCGTGAAGCGATTTCGGAGAAATGCGCCGATTATCACGGTGAAGTTTACAGTTGCGGTGGAACAATCAACCTGAGAGATCTTGCGTTAACCTGACATAACAAAATGGTTCTTGGTAGTATTTACGCGATGCTACATATTACGCGATTATTAGAGCGAGCAACAAGCTGTTTGTTTCGTCTTCTCTGAGATAAGAATCACTCGAGAAGAAAGCGATATCCTGTGTAGATCGACGATCGGAGGTGGGATCCACACCTTGTCTGCATACGAATATGCTTGAAAGTTAATGAGGAATGGGAAGAAAATGAAGACCATGAATATGGTTCCACTTTTAGATATGTGAAGAATCACGAGGAACAACAACACATAATGTAAGAAGATCTAAGAGTACGCCATAAAAGCGACTAACTTCGGCAAGGCGCATGAGAGGAAATATCGAGGGCGAGAGTAACGGTGAGATAGATTGGACTCCATGGGCCCTCGTTTGCCTCGGCAGCGTTTATCATGGGTGTGCACTCACCCATCGTTCCTCATATAACCTGCATTGGGGCCCTTTTGAAGCAGTGCATTTCTGAGCCTCGAGGTGGGCTTCGTATGTGGTCGGATTGAGTGCGTATGTGGTTACTTCTGAGTGTCGTCATGGATTATTTTTAGTTATTGGCATCGTGCTATAGGAAGCAAGTGGGGCCTCCTCGAGTTCATTTCGTCAGGATTTATTAGAGTATGTCAGAATTCGGGCACTTTGGCTTTGTTCGATCGTATCTCCTTAGTCCCAGAAAGCTCACTTAATCATTTCTTGTTATTTGTTTTTGTTTGATTCATATTTAAGGAGGTTTTTTTCTGTTAAATTCATAATTTTTCAGCGGATTTGACTAATTGGGTTTTATTTGGTTCATATCCAGGCGATACGTATCTGACATTGTTTTTGGGTGATTTTTAGTGAGCGCTTTCCTCACGTGTTTCCCGATCATATCTCCCTCAGCTCAGACTTGGAATGGTTCAACATTTTTTTTGGTCTCCTTATTGAGGGAACGTGCATGCTAAAAATTTCACTGAGAATTTTCACCCTCAAAGCTGCATTTCGATGGTTATGGCATATAGTTCCAGCCGGTTAAATCGGGCGGCTTGTGGGCGCGATTTTTGTTATTTTTGGAAGCCAAATCCTATGAATTCGGGCCGCCGCTCCAAGCTCGACCATGGGCAGTATTGTGAGTCCATTTGAATGGCTTAAGATTATGTATAGCCCACCCATGAATCCATATGGATACTTGTTTGGTAAAGCAAGCTGAAAACCGAATCTTCAGCTTGCATGGAAAATGAGGAGAAGGGATTTAAGTGGGGAAGCTGTTTCCGAGACTGATTGGGCTCTTTCAAAGCTTGAAGGGTGGAAAACACCAGGTAGGCTCAAGAAGCTGAGGTGGGGAATCAGTACAAGGGAGAGAAGATCAAAGTGGAAAGGGGACCTTTGGAGGGGGGACACTTTGGGAGCTGGCAGCATGTTTGCGATTCCGCTTGGATGTGTAACGTTGGATTTCTGCATAGTTTGTGCGGATCGGCGCGTGAGCGAAATAGACCCTGGCTCCTCTATTCTTTTTAAAGGGGAGACATTCTGATCAATTTGAAGGTTTCTCCTCAACCATTTTGAAGGAGCGATTTTCAGCTCGTGCGTGAGAGCCGGTTCAACTTGATTTCTGCTGGGCAGTCCTAGGTTTTAGAGAAGCAGCGGTTTGTTTTGATTGGTTCTCTCTCTCATCCGAGAGCTTCAGGGAGCGATCGATCACCGTTTATTTTGTTAGATTCCTGAATCTTTTAGGAAGGTTCTAGGCTGGAGAGAATTATGTGAGCCTCTCTCCGGCATGAGATGGACTGGTTGGGAAGCCCAGATCCACGGTCGGTTGTCTTGTTTCCCGGGTTAGGTTTGCAGAAAAGGCGGTTTGGGGGTAGTTTGGTTTTTGTTTGGTTGGTTATCGCACCTCGCCGAGCTGAGAATCGATCACCGTTTGTTTTGTTAGATTCCACCAGATCTTTTAGGGAAGGTTCTGGAAGAATTTTGAAACCTCTCTCCCAATGGAGGATATGGACTGGTTGGGAAACCAGATTGAGTCGGTTCTCTGGGTTAGGTTTGCAGGGCCAGCGGAGGTTTGGTGGTTTTGGTTTATTTGGTTTGGTTCTCTACTCAGTTTCAGGCTGAGGAATCGATCACCGTTTATTTTTAGATTTCTGACTCTTTTAGGGGAAGGTTCTGAGAAAATTTGAGAGCCTCTCTCCTAAACAGTGGGATGGACTGGTTTGAAAACCAGATCAGTGTTCATTAGGTTAGGTTGCAGGAACGGCAGTTTGGGTAGTTTGGTTTGTTTGGTTGGTTCTCACTCAAAGTTCGGGCAGAGATGTCGATCACTGTTTGTTTTTTGTTAAGATTCCTGACTCTTTTAGGAGGGGTTCTGGAGAGAATTTTAAGAGCCTCTCTCCAACAGGGGATGGACTGGTTGAAACCAGATCAGAGTGGGTTCATTAGGTTAGGTTTGCAAAACTGTGGAGGTTGGGTAGTTTGGTTATTTGTGGTATTGATTCTTGGTCATTAATTGAGGTGCACTCTTTTTTTGTCTTTTTGAATTCTGACTTTGTAAGGAAAGGTTTGAATTTTTTGAGTACTTCTCAACAACCATCTGGATTTGATTGAGAAACCAAACCAGCGATTCGTTGGGTTACGTTTTCAGAATGATAGTTTATGTGAATTTTTTCTTTGTTTGGGTTAGTTCTTGGTCATTACGAATCGAATTGCATTCCTTTTGTTTTGTTGGATTCCTGACTCTGTGAGATTTTTTGACAAGGATTCAAATTTTCACCTCAATCGTTTGGACTTGTTGAGGAACCGAGTTCAATAGGTTGATGCAGGCGACTCATGGGCTGCCCATTTTAGCATGTTGAGTCCTCGAATCTATCATGGCGTGCTCTTGGTTGCCCAGGAACACAGTAGGCTGCCTTTATGGTCTGGAGTTTCAGGATTTCTGTTTGAACAAAGTGGGGTAGTGGGCAATGTGGGATTAGTATGTATGGTTTGAGGTTTGTGGGGATTTAAAGGGAATGTGTCTTCGTCGCCAGAAACCACTTGCACTCGCTTTCGACTGCTTCCTTTCTTTTAGCATGGGATCCGATATTTGGTTTTAAATACATGATGTATGATCATATTATATTTTCCCTATCAATCCTGCTTTGTGCATGGCGGGACCTCGGGTACATGCTTTGGCATTGGTGGCCCCATGATATTCATATACGTACATGGTGTTTAGTTTGACATTTGTGATGCATTTACGAGCCTTTTAGTGACCTCTTATCGCTGCGCTTGGCTAGGAACCACCTGGTATGTGCTTTAATGTTGGGTAATAATTTCACATGGATGCTTTGTGTTTGGGTGGCATCATGCATGCCCCAGCACACCCTCGCACCGTTTGTTACGATGCCTTGATGCCAGCGTGTGGCACGGGGACCACCAGGTACACTGTGTTTTGCCACTGGTTGAGTGTTTTTAAGCGTCTTAGATACGGTGGGTTGGTGCGATCTAGGAGGTTATTGTGTTTATCCTCGGAGACTCTTTTTTTGTTGGCGTGACCGCGCCGCCTACATACCCCACATTCACTAGTGGGGGCCGAGTTCGGGAGACTCGGGGGGTGCACCACCTCATATGAATGCCGAATCGGTGTCCATTTTTTGGGGCCAGAAATCTGGCAGTTTCATGAGCTAGCTTTTCCATCTTGAGTCATTGGGGTTTTTTGTTCTTACTTGGTTTTCCCACATATAAAATAACAAGCAAAGTAAGTGGCTACTCCTACGAGAGAAAAAGCGGCTTTGTCCTCCTCGAGGACGAATTTTCCCAAAACTCGAAAATCAACCATTTTCCTTTCATTTAAAAGCGAGAATTCCTTGTAGGCAGTGGATCGGGTAGAGATTACCTTTCTAACAATGTCTACGTAGAGTATCGGATGGTGATTCGCCGTCACGCTGGGGTGAGGGCGGCAGTTATACTTAATAGGCGTATCGGCCCGATCTTGTTATCAATGATCTTGAAACAAATCGGATCGGAAGTATACTTGGCTAAATGGACTAATAACCATGTGAAAAGAAGAAACTTCTAGGTAGAAAGTAATTAAAGAGTAGAGATCTTTCATTTCAAATTAATGACGACGAAAGTGCTAGATCTTGGAGATACACATAGCATCCTACATTGTAATCATATCACTCATGAGCATACAGGTAGAGATAAGTAATCTGATCGGGGCGAGTCTCGGAGAAAAGGAGTTGTGCTCGAAGGAACTTCCAGAAACCATCTTTGAGCCAAGTGAGGCCTGAACTACATCTGAGCCATGCTCGGGAGCTTGTTAAGACCGTAAAGTACTGTTGTAGTCGACAGCACGTACCACTATGAAAGCCAGGGTGAATATCGGAGGTTTCACTTTATAGACTTCACATGAGGAGTTCATATTAACATTTTTGACATCCATCTGAAAAGCGACCAGAAACTGCAGACACATAAATGGCGATACAAGAGTCTCTGATACGAAGAGAGGCATTCAGGCCACTTGACGAGTCTGCTCATAATCAATCCGTGCCATGGTAGACCAGCCTTCCCGCACGGCGATAAAGGCGGTATAGCGTCAACAACTGCATATAATGAGTTTTGATCATATAAACCGGGCATTTCTGACGATAGCGGATTTTCCATGGAGGGAAGCTCATGCAAACCAGATCCCGTGTTTCCGGTCTTATGCTGTGTCATCCAGCTCTTATTTATTAGCTTTGTTTGCCATAAAGGGTTGAGGAAGCCTCGAAAATCCAGGAGTTCTGGAAAGAAGAGGCGAGACGAACCAATGGAAGCTTGAAGAAGGTGGGAAGGAAGAGTAGTTACTCGATGGGAGCAATGAAGTGCGTGAGTCATGGGGACCGACGGGATCACGTTTGGATTAGTAATGGTAAGGCACGTGGATGATGATCGGTGTGCGGGAGGGAGGCTCGCATTAGATCATGAGAAGGGACATTTAGAAATAGAAGGGGAACTGGAAATACCAAAGGGGGATGCTTAGATATGAGAAATTTGGGAGACTTAGGAAAGGTCGGGGAGAGGATTACGATAGTGGAAATAGGTGAAACGAGGGCATGAGGTAGTTGGTAAAACATTTTGCGTTCCCCCAAAAAGACCACGCAGAAACACGAAGATGTTTGCTAATGGGATCATAACACCTATAACCTTTTTGACCAATTCCATACCCAAGAAAACAACATAAACGAGAACGAGATTGAAGTTTGTTACTTTCATGATCTTGAAGAAGAACAAAACATACACATCCAGACTACAAGTAAGTCGTAAAGAGGAGAACGAAAACGACATATCAAAAGGAGTTTGATTCGAAAAATGGGAGAAGGACACCGATTGATGGTGTAAGCAGATGGAAGCTGACTTCCCCCGAAAATGAGGAAGGGTAGAAGGGGCAATGAGAAGTAGTACACACGAGCGACATCAAGAATATAATGATTTGCGCTCGAGCTACCATTTCTTTGAGAAGTGCCGGCATAAGAGGAAATGATGAGAACGATACAGTGTGTCTTTATAATAGAAGTAATAAATTCATTGGCTTTATATTATTGGGAATTATCGAGATCCTGAAAAGTTTGATAGGTTTAGCGTATTTGTTATTTTGGTAAGATCCTGATATATTTGATAAAGTTTAGATTGAAGAGACCAAATCCAGTATATCGGAAGGAATCTCATCCTGAAAATAACAAAATAACGACCAGCACCTTGAGTAGTATTATTGGGAGAAGGGCCCCATACATCGGGAATGAATAAGATCAAAGGAGAACATGAGAAACACTTGTATTAAATGGTATGAAGCCGGTTTGTTTGCCAAATTGATAAGGCATATAATCAAAACTCTTATTTGAAATTGAGCACAGCAAACCCATAGAAACTAGTTGTTTAAACGAATAGATGCATGACAGGCGAGAATCTTTATAAAGTAGAAGAGGTCTTTGTCTAGGCGCAGAAGCAAAGAGATGAGAGGAAGGTAGATGAAGAAAGATGAGGCTCAAATAGCACACCCACTTGACCTTACAGGCGGTCACACAACAATGCAATAAATTACAAGAATCACCTTGCAAACCACTAGTAGAAGAAAGGTTAAAGAAAGAAAACCAAGTTAGGAGTTGCCAAATAGACTAGAAGATTATGAATGAGTTAGGGAATCTGATAAACATTGGAAATAGACAAGTGGTGTAGAGACATTGCGAGATGAGAGACATGCATGGAGAACCATTTGTGAGTATATATGGTAGGAGAGAAGTGGAAGTGTGTGAAGAGAGCCCGACATGTCAGTGAAGAAGTCATATGATTACGTGAAAAACGGGGTAGAAACCGTGTAGGAGGTAGCGATGTATCGTGAAATAGTGTTTGGGGAGGCGAAATTGGAAGATGCGGGAAGATGAACTTGATTAACCGTATCACGTAGATTTGCCGTAAGAGATATGAGGGTAGGACCGGACTTTGAATAAGATTCCATGATGATAATTCGGTGAGTGTTGTCGTTCTGAAGAATCTGTTGACGAGTGTAAGCAGGGCTTCAACGAGGAATGACCTTTGTTCTTACAAAAACTGTAGATAAGAAGAGGCTTCTTATTGTTATGTTTATGAGCATTATTCCCTTTGCGCTGCAGGAAACATAGGGTAGATGAACTGTAAAGGGAAAAGCGAGTGGCGATCTGCGGAACAGCGGTGGAGTAAGCGAGAACCATGGTCTAGTATAAATGGGATCGGTTTAATGACGTGTCTCATGTCTATGACTAACTTATGAATAGCCTTGAGGCTGCATTGGTAAAAGGATTTTGATGTAGAATACTTTGACTTCTAGCTTATTGAGCTCATGCGGCCAATTGCGAAAGCTGAAACAATCGTCATTCCTGATCTGAACATAAACGATTTACGGCCTCGATTAAAGCGGTCGTCCTTGTTCACGGTTGGCGATCTGAAATGTCTGCCCACGGTTCTTGACGAATATGATAAAGTTTTCGTGTGAGCTTGAAGTTGCGAGCACCACTCGGTCCAGCATACCTAGTAGCAAGTAAGTCCTAAACTTCTTTGGCAACATGAGGTTGCAATGAACTCATCGACAATGGATGGAAAAATAGATTGTATTACGAGAGCACAGTGATGATGATATGATGATTAGCACTTTCCCGATCACCAATCCAAATGGCATAGGCGAGAATACGAGTTGCTTTTGTCCACTTTTTGGAATAGGACGGTGACTAGAGCGTAAAGCCCACGACTTGCGGCTTTGAAATAACTATGCATGGCTTGGACCAGCGAGCAAAATTATTTCCCATAAAAATGGGTTTCATTGAATCGGTTGAGGGAAATACCATCACGCACGACATATATAAATTCGAAATGAACGCTAACAAAAATGGAGCTAGGGCGTGAAAATAGTTAGAATCTTTGAGGTTAAATTTTACATTAACATTTTGATCGACAATCTTGGCGATAGCCTGATCAGCGATCACGTCGGATCGGTCTTTGGTGCCGTGGCGGGTTCTGGCGCGGTCGGGTGGTGTGAATCTTTGGTTGGCGGCCCGATGCCAAGCCTGAGTTCGAAGATGATGAAGTTCATGCCCAGGGCGTGGATCGACACGCTACGGAATAGGTGGCCGCGATGGGAAAAATCGAGGACTTCGTGCCATGGCCGATCTTGATGAGTGTTCCGTTACTGTTTGCCTAGCATGATCGTCTCGGCCGAAGATCTACCTTTGAATGGCACATGCCAACCGGTTTTAGGGTGGAAATAAAACAAACAATGGTGTTCACGGAAAAATGAGCTATCTCACCGGTGTCATGTGTGCTTTAGGCCAGTGAGGTAGCCGGAAGAGAAGAAAGAAAATGTCACGAGAACCCGCTCCGATGCATTAAATACTTGGAGTCTTTGTATATATCAAAAGTATATTACATGTCTGAGAATGAAAGCTTATAAGCTAAGATATACAAATCTAAAAATGGAAAATATCTGATTACCATATACTAATAAATCTATGGATTAAAAAATTAAAAACAATGTTTTCTAGAAATATTCCTCTGCCTCTCCCCGTTAATGTCAATCAATTAAAAATACATTTTTTCCATGATTCATATCATAAATCCAGAAAGGGGCGACCATTGATGCGGCGTAAAAAAATGTTTCTTTTGATTGATCTTAGGTATTTCTATTTTTATTTATTTTAAGATTTTACAAAAATAATAGATTATGTAACATATATGAAAGAAAATAGTCTGCGATTAAATAAAATTTACAATTCTCTTTAATTCATCTTATTTTGTAACATGTTTCCTTAGAAAACCTTATTACTTGAACAAATCGGTATCAAAAGCTTACTGCGCAAATGAATTTCACTGCATTAATGGATTAATGGATCCATGAGAAGGGATCTGGGAAAGGAACAAAAGATGTTGGCGTGTTACAATTTGTGCATAGGTGATCTTGGCTATGTTTGGTAATTAGAAAATATGTGAGGAGGAAAGAAATGAAAGGAAAAGAAATATGAGAAAGAGGAAAATAAAAAATGAAGAAAAATAAAAAATAAAGTTTAACTTTAACATATATTATTATCATTTCTTATTTTCAAATTAAGTTTCTAATGAATTTTATTAATATTTGATTTTTTTTTTAATTTTATTACACAATAAAATATATAAGAGAAATCATTTTCTATAACATTTTTATCATAAAGTATTCCAAGTCAAAACACAACCTAGACTTTAAAAATTACATAGATGTTCATTAATTGTTGGAAAAAAAAAAACTCTTTATAGTATTCAGACCAAACACAACCCTAGACTTTAAGAGTTAGATAATATTTAAGATGTTACCATTAATGGATGGAAAAGAAAAGAAAAAAGAAAAGAGCTTAGATTAGAATGATAAATATTTTGAAAGAATTTAAATTACAACTCCATTATGCACATAGGGTAGTGGTGAAGATAATTTACAATTTTATTTATAGAAAAAAACAGCATAAGAGTATAAATTTATTTTCTTATTCTATATATACTTATATATATATATATATATATATATATATATATATATATATATATATATATATATATATATATAGTAGAGATACCTTTATGCGTGTATATTTCATAGAAAGTAAGCCTTGAGTCGACCAACTTTATGTGTTGTTGTTGATAGTAAAGATGGAAACGATAAAGTGAGAAGCGAGAGAAGAGAGAAATGTAAGTTCGACATCATGACACTTATGCATATAGTGTTTGATGTATGATGTCTATTGCTTTAATATTCCTTTTATGCTAGTGAGCTCACATATTCATATATTTATGAAAAAAATAAATAAAAAATCTCTTATACATATGATATTTAAAATCATTTACGCCTTTTATAATCAATTTTGAGAATCCCACGAATAATGTCCTAGTGACGAATCAATGAGATTCTGTTTTCAATAGAGCATATGAACAATGTGGGAGATTTTCCTTTTTCTCATTACAAATTCGAAGAGTGTAATCGATAAAAGTTACAACGCAGTGTAAAGTTGATTTTAATGAAGATGCAATCAATGGGGAATTATAAATATTTACTAGTTATTAATTTTGAAAGTATTTAAAGATTCTCATATAGCGTTAATAGTGGTTATTAATTTATGCAATTAATGTATAAATCACTCCATTTAATAATAGCTTTCAATTTTATTTATTTTCTTTTCACGCAGAGACATCTATATAAATCTTTTACTTCATCTAATTATCTCCATTAAAGAGACATACTTTCGACAAATATAGACATGTTAATAGTTACTATTATAAACATTGATTATGGCAAGTTTCTTCAAGGTCTCTATGCATGGCATTCTTTCTCTTGCATTTGGTGGGGTTTTTCTTGTCATCACCTACCGAGCATTCCGCACGATGGAACAAGACCGACCTTGCATTGGAACCTCTTACGTGATAAGCGAAGACATTATTCCATTAAGAGCCACCATTATTTGGATGAATGCCTCGAAGCTACGGTCGAGAATGCAGACGATGTTTGCTTTGCCACTAGAATATTCATGGATAAAGAGAAAAAGAAATGAGATCCACTAGTTCTTTGTGGCAGTGGATATAGGGTGCCATCTTTACTATCACGGAATGTATCTCGAGACACGAGTTTAGTGCGATACATTATATAAACAAGGCTCGATGTTTGGAAGGAAGATGTGTTCGAGTTAGATTTTGATATTTTTAGATGTTAACTGCAATAAAAATAATAACAATAAGTTTAAGAAGCGTTAACCTCTTCAAGTGCAGGAAAGTTAATTATAATTTTTGAATAAGATGATTTTTAATTTAATATTGGCTCCTTTGGTATTTACAAGCGTTGCATCCCATACACCTTGCGTGGAGAGTAAAAATCAAGCGAAGTCTGTTATATGGACTTTCAAATACGCAAACAATAATTAAATATTCAAATTGAGAGAGAGGCATGAGTGCGAATACATGACCTCATCTTTAGACCGAGCTCTCATACCGTATTAAATAACCGACTCTCCCCCAAGCTCATGCTTGTAGGATTTGGGTTTAATGCGAATATTGTGTTTCACAATTTCAAAATTAAATTGGTTGATTATGTCTTCATCATATTTTTGACATTCTTGACCTATGAGATTGCACTGTCTCTAAGGAGATATCAAGACTCAAAAGAAAATAATAATGAATTTATTGATGAGAATATATATATTTTTAATTCAATTATAAATTCTAACATGTATTAAAATACAAAAATTGGTAAGTTTTATGAGAAAATATAAAAAGGAAGAAGCTTAAGAGAGGAGGGAACTTAAATATTTCTCCAAGAAAAATTAAGAAAAGAGCTCCTTTAAATCAGAAGTTGAATGTTTGAACTCTTGTTATAAAGAATATTTTGTTGCAAATTACCCAAACAAATTAAATAATAAATAAATATTTAATGCGGTGTTTGAATCCGATGACAATGGGTCCCATGGCTGACTAGAAGTGAGAGATAGTAATGATCTTGTTGGCTTCTCACCCCCCTTACTACCTTCGTTCCACAGAGTGAAAAAACTTACATTTGAATTCAAGTATTTATAAAGATGCGAGATGATGGGTAGTGCATGAAGGTATTAGATTAAGAGTAAAAATGTTTAATTAAAAAGTATTTTGTATAAATAAAATGATTGATTATTTGTAGAAACGAAAGCATTTATTAATTCAAAAACAATTGATTAACAATAAAAAAAACCCAATAAATGTATTAAAAATAATAACTTTAATTAATACGAGAAGAAGCATATCAACTCATAGTGTTGTATAAAAAAACACGATATGGATCGAATTATTGGTACGCCATTTGTCTCGAAAATACCACACGTAGACGAGATCAAAGAAGAGCTAGGACTTTAAGATGACTCTTTCCTTTCTCTTCTATTTCTTTCATGTATTCACAATATACCATGAATTTTTAGAGGGCTCTATTTATTTATATAAGACCCTGAGAGCAAATTGGACTTTGATCCATTAGGTGACATATGAGGAAGAAAGATAAGCCATGGGCCTGTGGCTAGTTAATATTAAATGTATCCCTTAAATATTTTATAATTAACATACACAATTACATACAATAATTGTCACATGATTATGATTAATTAAAGTTAATAATGTTAATATGTGTTCTTCCACTTGGACGACATAATCATCAAATCAAATGATTTTACAATAGATTTACATAATAAAAACAAATCTTTATATAATCGTCACACGAGAGGATGCATAAAAATCCATACGTAATTAGGCACTTCATACTTAATAAGAAGCATTTTAATGACAAGAGTCTTGATTCAAATGGAATGGAAAACATCATTCGTCATTCATCTCATCAAAATGACACAAAATCACGGATGGCTTGGCAAATGTCGAAATGTGCATGTAATAACATAAATGCATGAGTTTTCCTTACACAAAATACATGAAAATGCGAACTCCCACCAAAGCAATGAGTCTAGGCTCCCCAACGATCCCATGTGAGTGACGTATTCAGAAACAAATAAAGGTAACCGTGCGGTATACCCGGCATCACGGTTTTGTGGCGCCCGATCGAGGGTGTCGTTAGGCCTACCGATCGACACTGCGGAAGTCATACACATCTGCATTATCCACACGGGCTATACTGATAAAATAGTCACATGGAATGGCATCAGTACGTACTCATGCAGCAAAATTTTCAACTATATTCTCATAGTTTTTCATGTTTGTTCTCTCTGAATTTATACATATTTACAAAATATTTTCTTGAAGCCACATTTAGAAACTTTCTTCTCGATAGATACTGCCTCTCTTGCGTCACAGTCTCTGGATAGTCCTGTACTGAAAGGGTCCTACCTGACGGGAGTGAAGCCAGCTTGGAGTAGAAAATCTTCCTACAGGGTTACTCCCCACCTAAAATGCATATACAATGGCATATATAAACAAGTAATCACATTCCATACAATTATTTTTATGAAATGTCCACCCATATCATGCACGCCCGGTCACGCGACTCGCAGAGCTCTCTTTCGCCTGAGTCCCAATGAGCTCCCCTCACACGAAGTGCCAGTGTGAAATAAAGCCCAATTACACACCCTGGCTAAACCATTTGGAAACCCTCGATTTATTTATCAAAGCGATTTTGATTCTTTTCCTTTAATTTTGTGGGCGCGGATTTTAGGGTTTTACACCGTAGGGCCAGCGCACGCCTTTTTCAACATTTCCGCGAACTTGTCTTAGGATTCATGTCTAACCGTGAATAATATGTGGGACTTTCACCACGGGGGGATCTACGGCTGCTCATGAAAACATGTAATTTATCACATTTTGATCATTTACACACTCGTGAAGATCTCTACCTTGGACTTTGTCTAAGAGTTTCCCAGGGTTCACTGAGCGTTTCACTGACTGCAATGAATAAACCTTACCACGCACCCTTTTTTGAGCCACAATAGCGATGTGACCGTGCATATGTACATGATGCAGTACATTTTCCTCGTATTTATGCATGAATGAGCACTACATGAAACATTTACAAACCATGGAAAATTATAATTTTATACATATAATATAACTCATGCAAAACATATTAATACACATGACAAACATGCATCGATATCCCATTTTCACACTTAACATGTTATTACGACAAGCAATAACTACAATTAGGTCGCAAACTTGGGACGCTCAACGGTACCTCACGGCCTTAGCGAGCATAGAACCATTTTGGTTCCAATCCTTATCATCACGTAACCATGATACCTAGAAACTTTCAGTTTCTAATTAAAACCTAACTTACACCGATCCATGCGACCGGTCATGAATCCATACCCATTAATTCAAAGCTTGGGAACTAATATACATGGCCTCTCGCATGGCCTCCCATAAGCAACCCACTACCATTATAAAGCCTTTAGGCTAAAGTAAACCAAGTAGAGGAAAATATCCTACCTCTTGGAAGTTGAAGAAACTCCCGAGAAACTGGAGTCAGCGCGTTGTCATTATAACACTTCCTTCTTGTCTCGAGAAAGAATCAGGTATTGGGATTTCCTACAAACCCTAGGAAGGAAGACTCTCTCTCACTAAAAATGGGAGAACAAACCTTCTGCATCCCTTTTTCCTTTCTTCCTCTCCACGTTTGCCTTTTCTTTTTGCTTTATTCTTTACTTTTGCTTTTCTTATCTTTTTCTCCTCTCATTTTCCTTCCATTTTCTCCTCATTTTCTCCTCATTTCTCTATCTTTTTCTCTTTTCTCTTTGCATTTCTCCCCATTTTCTCTCCCTTTTTGGAGCAATCACCCATCCGGTCAATGGGAGGAAATTACCTCCTCATTTCTCGAAGAACAGATGTAGCTCTCCCTTTTTTTATGCATTTACTTTTTATTTCCTTTAAATCATTTATGACATCATCCACCACATGGCTTCATGTGGAGCCATGGGATTCAATTCCACACATGGCTTAATTGTGCGAGCCACTACTTTTGATGCCAGTGTCACACTTGTGAGGTGCAGTGGCATCCCCATTATCTTGCCATGTGTCACGCAAGAGCACCCATGTCTCGAAAAGCGTGAAATCCGGACCACCTCCCACACCGAATCTAACGGTCCGACGTGGTAGCTAAATTTCTGTGAGGCGATTTCAGCGGAAAGTCGTTTGATCATCAGAATCTAGAAAAATTCCGGATTTTAGCGAAATTTTTATTTTTACCATTTTGAGAAAATTTGATTTTCTCGGGGTTCTGATTATAGGTGATATCGACCAAAAGGGAGCTTTTTACACTTTTAACCCACCAAATTTTAAAAAACGTCTGGCCTTCGTGGGGGGAAAATCTTTGCATATTCCATGAAACTTTTATCAAGATGTATTAACTTGAGAGCCGTGTAACATGTGTTTTTCGACCCAATTATGATGATAATGGCACCTCCAAGCGAGCACTTTTTGGCAGGGTTTTTATCGGATCTTTTGAATAGCGAGGTGAAGCAGATGAGAAATCTTCTCTGCCATCATGGCCGTGAGCTTGGAAGCTTATTAGAAGAGGACATGGGAGAAAAAACAGGGGGATATGTGGGAACATTGATCCTCGAAAATCTACAAGATGGAGAATGACCATTATAGAGGATTTTCACTGACAGCGGCTGATTTCTCAATGACCCGTAGTCAGTAATGAGAATTTACGGAATCTCCCCTCTACTTAAGTGGCGAATCGTGATTTTCCTACTAACTGTGAGACGGGAAATTTCATATCGATACCAGGTTATGAGGTGCGAAAGTTGCGACATACTTTACCTAAGAAAATAACATGTTTTTGGGTTCTGATCTTGAAAATTTGATTTGTAATATGAAAAACTAATTGTTCTTGGAGCGCGAAGTAACCTCTAGGCTACATTATAAATAGAGATGGAAGGATCGAAAGTAAAAGGAACCCTCTTTTGATATAAAATAGTTATTAGTTGTAATTTTAGGGGAATTCTTCCCTTTTTTTTTAATAAGGCTTTCATCAGAATTTCCTTCTATTTTTCAGCTTGCTTTCTATTTTATGGCGTGTTCGAGGCGCTTCTCTATGTGAGTGGTGAGGGTCAACTTTCTCGAAGTGGTGCTAGATCCAATTCCATACCATGGTGACCAAAGGGAACTAGTAGCTGGGTGCTTCATACTAAGAGTAACGACATCAACATTATTTAGTGGTCTGAAGGTTTGGTGTATGGGGTGGGACTCTGTATGGGGTGTAGTCTACAGTTCCTAATTATCCGTATAGGAATCTCTCTTTTTCAACTAATAGTCTTCTTGATGCTTGGCAAATTACGAATCGTATGTTAGGTGCTTAGGGCGACTCAGCGACCAAACATGCATAATGGGTGTCTGCTAGAAAGAAAGCCACTTGAGAACATGTCAAATGCCTTTAAAATCAGGTATGAGTGAATTACTCTACGCCTACAATTTGTGCTTCACTTATATCTTGCAAGAGGAACCAAATTTGGAGTTTAAGGGAGGATAAACTGTGGTTTGATGACGAGCAATCGAGTCGAAAGCCCCCCTTCGAATCACTGATGAGGGCTGGGAGCTAATTGATCAAGCAGAGACACTTTTTTTATATTATTTTCTAAAAATCAGCGATCAACACCTTTGGCTTACACTCAGTGGCACTTTACATTATGTTTTTTCATAAAATGACCAGCATTAAAGTAATTAGACTTGGATTATAGGAGTAAGAAAACCCCATCCTAGTGGGCGACCCACCACTAGAGCCTGCTCCACTTATAGTAGCGACACTGCTTGAGGCTAAGGCGGGTTGGTTTGGAGGTTTTGTAAATATCCTGTATCCATCTCTCTTGTCTCGAATGTAGCAGCGTGATGGGGACCATGACCCAGTGAGAGCGTAGTAACGCTGTAGAGTGGGGACTTTGTGGTGACTTTCTCTTTTTAAAAAATGGGAACTTCACACCAAATGTTGTTTGGCGGAGCGAGGGTGCTCCTAGTGTTCCACTGCAAAGATCCCAGGTTGTGAATTATGGCAACTTTCGACGCGATCCGCGAAACTGCACGGTGAGCGATCCCGAAAGTTACAAAATGAAGTTACGCATCCATATTACATGACATTAACCTCATAACATGCCATATACCCGCCTTCATGATGAAGAAGATGTAAGTTTACGCTTGACACTTCTCCATGAGACAACTCTTTGAAACCATCATAAAGATACTAGAAAGTGGACTTCTTATCATCTGACATCAATCTAAAATCACTAGATCGAGCACCTAAGAGTGTTGGTACACTGATATGTCCTTGAGGATCATATGGCGCTTGAAGATTTACCTCTTCAAGCTTTCTTAGTAAACTTTCAATGACTTTGACCGGGATCACTGAGCCACCTACGAACTACGTAATGATAAAGTAATATCAGAAAGGCATGTATGCATACATTAGCATTTGACATTATGCTTTTATGTTCATCTATCTCATTTTCTTAATGTCAACAGAAGAAGAAGAAGGTTTGATCGATATTCATCATAAGGCATCACTTTTGTCTAAACATGCTTAGAACAAAACTTTTTAAATCTTTTTTAGGATTTTTGATGAGAATTTTTCTAATTTTTATGAGGGTTTACGAATTTTTGAAATTTTTGAAATACGGCTTGAGGATCATGTCAACAAACTACGTGGCGACTCAGTAGCTAAATGAAAATGATTTCATGACGACTCATCCGTACAAGTCGTCATAAGCATGCACGCCTCTAGACCGATCCATAAAAAATGGACCGCAATGATAAAAAAAAGAAAGAAAAACAAACTAACCTTTTGAAAGTTAAGTGCAAAATCTGAGGAGAAGGCAGATGAGAGAGAAAGGGGAGATAAAGGTGTGTCTAACATTGCCATAAACGATGCTCAGTACGGAGAGTGTCCTCTGATGCTAAAGGGGACGGGGATAACTCCTCTCGGTATCATCAGGTAGATTATGCTTTTTTTGCTGAAGAAAGTCTCGAACTGGAAGATGGATCCGGCAGTGGTGGGGGATTGATGGCCGTTCTGAAAAAGGAATGAGTGAGGCAAAATGTGGGGAAGAAAAGATTGTTTTGTTAAATATTTGCTCCCAAATTAGAGACCCTACCGTGTGAAATCTAGGTTTGCAAAGTCGTGACCTTGGTACGTGACTACACTAAGAGCGAGGGTGTTGTGAGGGCCCCGAAAACAACGCTTGTAATGTGGTTTGCGACCCGTGAGTTCTTGCATTGGTCGCGACCGTGACGATTTTTATTTTATTTAGTGCTCTTCTTTTAGCGCTGATTTTCACACAAGTCATTGCAACAACTTTCGTACATGTCACTAGTGTCAAATCAATGAAGTTTACGCTCTCTTCGAAATGACTCTGTTCTCACGAAGCATATAACCTCTGCCTTCCCCAAATTGGAAATATTCTTTATTGTAATATACGAATTCTTGATCCCCGAATCTAATTTTTAACATCACTTTGTTTTACACGTCCTTTGTCCACTTTAAAGTGGCATCCACACTTTACTCGAAGAATGACAGCGGAGAAAGAAAACTCACATTTTCATTTATGGGTAGGATACATCTTTTTTAATCATCTTATCTCACAACATAGTGTTTATAGAATGGATCTCTCACGGAAATAATACTTGATTGTGAAAGAACCTTTTCTTTTGTTGAAGTTAAGTCCCAAAGGGATAATTTCGGTAATCATATGGAGTCTAATGTCGACGCATACCAGGAAACAACGCTAGAAGGTGCTGTCGAGAGAAAGCTATCATTGATGTCAACTTGGCCAGGAGAAGCTTCATTGTATCCTCGAAATCTAGTCTTGAGCGGTGGTCGACTACTGCAAATTTTATGATCCCTTCTCGTCTTTTGTCTTATATCGAATTCTTGCGAAAGAAGGACCGATCTTACGAGCGAGGCTTGGCATATATTTGTCATTAGATATATTTTACCTCGGCGAGGGGTCGAGTACAGAGACAACCTTGTTACGTCAGTAAGATTCGAAATTTGTCTAAGGAAAGACTATTGCTAACGACTAACCAGTTTTAGGTGGTGGCATAATTCATTTGTGCTTCATTTAGGGAGTTTTCTTGCGCGTATATGGCGCATGAAACACCTTGTTCTTTCTTAGCGAACTACCATCGGATAGTCACTTGCATCACACATTGACTCAAATAGAGGTCCCACAATCAGTATCATAATAAGTCTTGAGGAGTATGTGAGCTTGCATCACTGAGCATGGTAAAAGCGGTTATGCATTTCTCATCGAAGAAAAATGGGACTCCATTAAATGATAGGCTTGAAAGAGGTTTTCTATTGTCGAGGAAGTCTTTTAATGAACCTCCTGCTTAAAACCACATGGCTGGAAACTCCTAATTCCATTCATGAGTAAGTGGTGGCAACTTCTCAATAGTCTGAATTTTCGCCTTATCCACCTGCTGATCCATTTGTGGACATACATGTCCCAGACAATGCCTTCCTTTACCGTAAAGTGGAATTTCCTCTAATTGAAAGGACAAGGTTGGTCTCCTTGCATCTCTTCAAGACGACTCCTACAAACTTCCCGAGCAATCTCATCAAATGAGTCTCTGCTTGAACAATCATCCATAAAAATTTCAATTGACTTCTCCACCATATCTCAAAAATAGCCATGCCATCACGAAATGTGACTAGGGCATTTGCCATGACAGAATGGCATTACGCCTAAATGCAAAAAGTTCCATAGGGGCATGTGAAAGCAGAGAGTTATCTTCTCTTGGTCTTAACCCGGGAGCGATGCTAATCTGGTTTGTAACCCAGGAATATCTATCCTAATAAAACTCATGACATGACTATCTGACATTTGATCAATAAATGGCAAAGGAAAGTGATAATGCTCTTATTTTTCTTCTTTCATTCCTATATAGTCAATCTGCGGATTCTCTAGCCACTTATTATTCTTGTTGGAATTAACTCATTGTTTACATTTTTAATGACTGTCATCCCACCTTTCTTAGGCACTACTTGGACTGGGCTCACCCATGGGCTGTCAAAAATAGGATAAAATCATTTCACTCATCGACCATTTAAGACTTCCTTGCTCACCACTTCACCAGAGTTTAGTTAAGTCTTCTTTTTTTTTAAACCCTGATTGTGGAGTCTGGTATGTCTTCCTAAGAGTATTTTGATGCGCATGAAAATTGATGGCACTAATCCAGCACATATCGACGAGACCATCTGATCGCATCCTTGTGCTCCACTCTAAAAGCACTCTCAGCCAGCTTCTCCTCTTACACTTGGGAGAGATGGGAGGACCGAGATGGTGACCGATAGGGTAGAGAGGCCCGAAACTTGAGAGTAAGCATACCTAAGGTGAGATAGAGTTGTTCTCTTATTTATAGAAGGCTTTACTCGATTGAAGGGATAGAATGAGAAGGACTAGATCTGAGAGATTGTCAAAGTACTTTTAAAATCCCATTTCACGAAAGTAAGAATGGATAATGGTGAATACTCCCACTACAGGGTGATCAAGCCTTGAAGTTGCTCACAATAGATAACCGGCTTGGCTTTGAAATACCGAGGTTATGCAGCTATTCTCTCCATAAACCTTGAAAATTTGATGAGTAGAAGAGGTGTTTGTAGGGATTAGGCCATGGTTCAAATGAGGGGAGGCTTGAAAAAGAGAATATGATGAATGGGGAGGATGCTAGAAATTGATTTTTCTTGTTGATTTTTGTTCTTTGAGCCTCTAGATGCTATAAGCTTCCACTTTTCGGGGATGTTCCTCCGCAGCCAACTTTGAACTCAAGGCTTCAGAATAAAAATAAGAGACACAAGATCCATCAAGAAAATTTATTTAAAAACAAACTCAAAACTAACTAAGAAATAGAAAAAGGGAAAGAAAACTTATTGAACTTGGGATTTTACACGGCCACATTGAGTCTTAAACTCATATATTTTTTTAATCCATTTTTTTGGCTTGTTTTAGTGTTTAGAGTTGTTTAATGCCCAATTATGGAATATTTACAAACTTTTTGTGTTTTCACGGGAGTTAATTAAAAAGGAGAGATTTCCAACAAGAAGAAAAACATTACGACGGTATGCGTCGCTATAGAGTTCGATGTGTCGCTGACAGACATCTAAGCGAGTCATTTAGAGAGGCCCGTGTTCTGTGATATTTTCTTTATTACGCTCTGAATCAAAAATTGGTAGATGTGGTATGTGACAAAGAGGCGACATGTCACGATAGGCAATGGGAAGGGGCCAGAAGCTAGGCAAGATCGATTATGTTCGCGACACAATAAGCCGAAGATCATAAGGCTTAATTTTGTCGTGTTGGAATACAAGTAACTATGTCGTGACATTGACTCTGCAACATAAGGAGGGTGGTTGGGACGAAAAACACTTTGAAAGAAGAAGTTGATACGTAACGAGAAAATTTATGTCGCGACTAGTGGCGCTTACTTGTTGAGTGGCACGGTCCGCGACGAAGGAACCCCGAGGATTCTGACATGCCGCCCAGCTTAGGAGATAAATCTATGTTGTGACATGGATCTTAATGTCACAACATATAGAAACTAGGATTGAACGAGGAAACAAGGTGGCGTGGCCAGATTTTTGAATTCCCAGCGACAAAGGTTTTCAACATATTTAAAGAAAGTTATGTCACTGTAACGCGAAATGGCCGGGTCGCGGCCAGGCGAGTAGCGAACATAGAAGAGTCTTGTAGCGACCTGAAAACTTGGGATGCGATAGAAAATATTGGCACTCAAGTCGTATCGCGACATCGAACAAAGCAATAGTCAGCTCGATTGGAAACAAGCCTTTATCGCGAAAGACTTTACGGGTCGCGGCGAGAAATCACCAGATAATGTCTGAGAGCGGTGTTGCGATATAGCACGAGCGGAATGCATCGCGGCGGCGAAACTTGGGTGGTGACACTTGACTTACGCGAGAAGCTATCACCCGACTATGTTGCGACATGATTATCGATATTTATTACGGCGTAACTTATTTGAGGAACGATGCACAAAATATTATCAGCGACGAGAGGAAACTCTATCGCTGACGAAGAGTTATCTGCATCTTAAAGAAGAGAAGAATGTCGCAGCTAGCTACGATGTTGCAGCGGAAAGCGAGAAGGAGCCTGAATTAGCGATGCGACGGGCGTGCATACTTCAAACAAAGATACAAAACTGCATTCGAACCGCGACTTGGGTCGCGACGGAGAAGAAGACCCCAGGCCCATAAATTTTTTAGGGATTCCACCATGTAGCGCTCGATTTTAGGGCCCGAACTTTGAGGATTATAAATAGAAGCGACTGTGGAAGCGAGGCGATCGATCGTGCCGGACGAACAGGAGTACCTAGGGTTTGAGGACTCTTTTGTATTATTTTTTTCTTTTATTTTTCTTATTTTTCTTTTCTTAGTAGATTAGATTTACAGAGTAAGGCCCTTAATTTGTTTCATTTGGATGAAATAGTAAATTGTTAAAGTTTTGAAGTTAATTTAAATCACGAAATTCATTTACGTTCTTTGTTTGAATTCAATGAACTCGAGAAAAAAATTTGGAACTGTTTTTCAATTGATTACGGTTAAAGTGGAGATTTTCTTGATCGGTATTTAGGTATCTTGTAATCTAGTTTTTCGAGGGAACCTGACTTCTTTGGGAAATATACGTGTTAGTTATGGTATTTTTACGCACGATGAGAATAAAACTTTGAGTTGAGGGTTTTGAATTTATTTGAATGATGATGTTGTGAAATTAATTGTTCCTAATCTTAGTAACTAATACCCATGAAAGGACTATTGTCTAGATCTAATTTTTAGGAAGCCCTCTTAGTGACATAGAGATGGAGTCCACGAGCATAGATTAGTTACTTGGGGTATCTTTGGGCTTTAATATTGAAGAACTAATGGGCTCTAAAGGTTACTTAGATAAATCCTCTATTTGCTGGCTTGAGAAGGGGTTGAGAGTGATATATCAATTTAATCAATTAGAGATCTCTCAGTGCGGAGGAATGATCTTGATCCAGGTAGGCGAGATCTAATCGAGGAAAGGAAAACTCTTTGGATCTTAAGGATGGGTCTCATCATTCATTTCGTAAAAATCTAGTAGTACCACATCTTGAGAAAGCCAATGTAGTCATAAAGAAATCGTTATGAAGTATTGAAAAGAAAAATACTTAGATCTTATAGAAATTATAATTACAAGTAATTGATTAGGAGAATCATGAGTTAGGAAATGAGAGCATGAATCTCTACCGGTGAAAAGTATATGGTTAGAGGAGGGAATCAAACTATACTACCTTACACCTCTTGAAAATTCGAGATCAAACTCGGGAGAAAATAGGAATTAGCTTATGATGCAGAATTGATAATTTCACGGCCCGGTGAAATCTATTGTCTACTTCCAGCGATAATATGGTTTAGTCCGAGTTTATATTTTAGGATTTAAAAAAATTTCCTTTATTTTAAATGTAAGATTCGGGGTTTTGCAGAATTTTTATCGGGTTCTTAGAATTTTCTACTCCTAAGTGGAGGTTGAATAGTATATAGAACTTGAGTAGTTAGGGTAGTTGAAGTTTAAATTCTTTTCATTCTCTATAGAATGATATCAGGACGAAAGTAGTTCCACTTTATTACTTATGCGACTAATGCGCTGGATTTTAAGACGAATTAAATCTTTAATTGAAGGTTTAGTGACAAAATTATTCTTCTTATGAGCTCTACAGTTATATTTACAAATTGATAGGACTTTGTTTTGGATTCTTGAGGATTAGATGTACTCCTTGGGTAACAATGTCATAAATTTGTATTTACAAATTTGGTCAACAAGTTTTTGGTGCTATTGTCGGGGATTAGATAATACTCCTTGGGTAACGGTGTCATAAATTTGTATTTACAAATTTAATTCGACAAGTTTTTATTGCGATTCTTGGAATCGAAAGAATTTAAAAATCGATATTACGTGAAAATGTTAATTTGGAAATTTTTTCTTTGTTTAAAAATTTAGAAAATCAGCAAAAACAATTTTAGCGTGTGAGTGGTGAATAAGCTCTTGATCTTTTTGGAAACTTATTGAATATAATTTTTGTTATCAACGATACATTTGATCTCGGAGTGTGTTTCCACTTCAGGAAAATATTAAATGCATAGAAAATCGGATGCGGAAGTGCGCCTCCCAGATACAAAATTGAGAGGAACCTGAAAATGCTGGGGGAAAGCTACTAATATTATTGGAGATAGAAGTATGGATAATCGAATAGGGTCTGGTATTCAGGAAGAGAAGAAGAAGTAGAGAGACCCCACGGAGGCTAACGATGGAGGAATTTTGGAGGTATCATTGGAGAAGAGTACTCTGCGATTCAGAACTGACCTCATGGGTGAAACAAGCGACTTTGGCTTTGAAGCCGACTCGATTACAATAGTGCGGCCGACACACAGTTGAGGCCGTTTTTGAAGATCGAATGAGCTTTAGGGAGATTTATGAGGGATTGCGAGCTGCTTGTGGCCCAGATGGGTAAGACCGGATGTAATCAAGCCCCGACTCTTCGGTCATTGAGATACGTGGCGACCGCATGGTTTGACTCTTTGCCCGGTGGGATTTAGTAGATGCAGGAAGCGGTGCCGAGGCATTCATTGCGAGATTTTCCTTTATTCCGACTCTCAGCACTGTTTGAGAGAAGAGGAGAAATCATTGTGTTGGCAGAGGAGGATGAGAGTCTACACCTGCTTTGCATGGGAGATGTTCGAGAGATTCTTTTACGAAGTGGTGCACATTAAAATGGGATGAATGCGAAACGACTCGGATGGTCATTTTTAAATACCGTGAATTATACCACTCGAGGTAAAATTGATGCATCCTGTATGGGGTTTAAAGAAGAAGTCTGAGAGAGCGAAGCGAGTTATTGAAGACCGCGCTAAATGCAGCGCTCTGAGACTGCCAGTCTTAGGAGGGAGGCGAGGATGAGGGGAAAAGGTCTAATTGGATTAGATATAACTACAGCCGGCCAGAGCTGACTTGATGCGAGTTATGAGCAGGCGAGTACGCGATGAGAGGAGGATGCACCTTGCCCACGTGAAGTTGGAGTAGTGAGAGAATGGAGAATAAATAATCTTGGGGTGCCAGGAAGAAAGAGCCTACTTAGGGTTGAGGAGGCCTGATACTAAATGAAGGCAAGAGTTATACTTTTCAAGCCCAACCCCATTTTGCACCTACTTCTGATCCTTTGCAAGCCTGAGAAACCGTGAAGCTTTTCATATGGTAGAAGCCTGACGGGAACCGGATATGAGAGATTCGAAGACCACCGTATCGAGGAGCATACTTTCTGTTTGGAGGTTTGAAGCCGGTAACAGCGCGGCGGCGGAGGACAGAGAGGAGTATCGAGGGTAGAAAAGAACTGAAACCCTTTGAAGATCGGGTGATCTTTGATTCATGTGAGAAAGCAAAGGATCTGAATGTCGTGAGAAAAAATTTTACGAACTTGAGAATTTTTTTGGACGCTAAAGAAGAAAAAGGTCATCTCTCGTTGACGACATCGACCGCTGAATGTCGTGGATATTGGGTGCTTACGACACCACTCTCAGCGAGGAAAGTGGGCGAGTCTCGCATGCCGGGGGCTGCGAGGAGTCTGAAACACATCTCCAGAAAATGATTTAACTTGACCACACCCGAGTCCACTGTCTGCGAGTAAAGGAAAATGGCCATAGACTGTATGCATGACATCCTCCGCAAAATTACATCAACTATATACCCCCGATAGTTCGAGTTATTACAATGCTCTCTTAACCCCAGAAACATATATCAGATTTACAATTTTTAATACATGTGTTCCTCTGAAAGCAGATACGAAGCCTGACGGCTTTCTTAAAGTGACCTCCCCAGTGAGCCTTAGTTCTGCCTCTATGCATACTGTACTGAAATAGAGTGATCCCTCGACCAGGGGTGAGCAGTGATGCTGGAGTAGTGATAATTTCACATGGGTTGCTCCCCACCCTTAAGTGCCGTGTCATGGCGACCAAATCGCGCTCAGCAAATCGTGATCACTGCTTGAATGTCTACGTGCCCAGATCCGTATCTCGAGGTCCCTTGCTCGACTCCTGCACATCACTGAGGAGAAAGCAAAATGCGAGTAAAAATCTGGAGTTTTTCAAAACAAAAGCTTTTTGTTCTCAAAAACTTACTACAGAGTTTCGGTAAATTCATTAGACTGACCCTTGGTAGAATCTGTTGGATAACCCTCTTTGGAAACGGTCGAGGGCCTCAGACGTGGTGTTGGACAATCTCAAACAAATTCTCCGGAAAATCTTCCATCGAATTCTGAGCATTTTCCTTTTATTTTCTTTGATGTCATGTGCACTCCTCACAATATTAGGGTGCCCAGTGTATATGGAATGCATTATACGATTAAATGACTACGTATACTAATATATAAAACATGTAATATGCCAACATAATTAACTCACATAAATCATGTTATTGATTTGAAACCAAATAACACGAGAATTAAGCTCGCGTGGGCTAATTGACCAATCAAGTAATTCATTTTGAATGTGAAAACACACCGAAATCACCTGACAAAATCCGCGTGAGCAGTGAAACCCTCGGGTTAGCATTCCACGGCCACCTGATAGGGATTTTTTCTCATCCGGTTGGAAATGTTTTGGGAGGCAAGAAATCACGGCTAAGTCAAAGCCTCGAAGTGCCACTATTAACCATTCATGGCTCTTGGCAGAATAACCTGAGTAGAGGAGAAGACCCACACCTATGCTTGGGGTTGTCGAGACTCCACTGGTCGGTGTACGCGTAGCTCTAGCCGCGTAGATCGGCTTTGCTTCTTGCTGCGTCGAAGGCAGGGGCGATCTGACCGACGGAATCTGAGAGAAGGCACACACACTCTTATCTTTACAAAGAAATGCTTGAAATCTAGCTGACTTGCGAAAGATTTTACCCACATACGTTTTCTTCTTGATTTGAAGAAGAAACTAATCATCTTTTTGTATTTTCTCATTTAACTTTTCACAAAAAATTCATCATGTCGCCTTTTTGTCTTTGATTTTGACAGCACTTGGCAATCTAAGCCATTCATTTCATCGCCGCGACATGTGTCACATGAGTACATGTGAGAAAGTAGGTTACTTTGTCACATCACATGTCTTCTGAGCCGTTTCGACACGAACAGTAGGTGCATCGATGGGAATTTAGACATGAAGCCCCAGGGACTACCCGTTGGAAGGGTCAATCTGAGTTTATCATTGTAAGCGATGGACTACTTTACTAAATTAGGTGAGAAATTTAAACAACCCTTAACTTAACAATCACATATATGAGAAGGTCATATGTTGTGTTCCCCAAAGTATGGTGTTCTATAATATACGAGGGTTCGGGATCACGAGGTCCTCATGTCGGATTGACGCGAGAAATGGTTCGCTTGATCCCTGGTTCGGGAACCCCGCAGAGCTCGGAATCAAGAACTACTACTCTGTCCCAGCTCATCTGCATAGATCCAGTAGACGACCGAGTCCTTATAAGGACTCTCAGCGTATTGAAGACTAAGTTAGAAGATGCAAGGGGAAAGCAGTACCGTACCTCCAGGGTGTTATGGGCATAGAGAGGAGAGACTACAGCCTTGAGTCGACAACTACGGAGACCAGTTTGTTGTGGCCACTTTTTGGCCACACCCAGAAGAATTAGCTCATGTCAAGGTCGAGTGAGTGCCGAGTTGAGTTCGAGCAGAACGCCTGGCTTGAAGAAGCTCTTCGCACAAACTTAGACCTCTTGGAAGAAGGAGTGTGAGAAGTCACAGAGCATCTTTGAGGGACATCACGGAAAGATAGCGAGAGATGCACTATGTGGAAGGGTCGGAGCACAGAAGTTACAAGTGACTTGGTTTTAAAGCTTAGCCAGCGACCACGTATGGAAGAAATTTGGGACCCTGAAGTGGGAAGGGCCACATATCATATCCCTGCGTAATTACGGTGCGCGGCTCTGAACTCAGAAACGAGGAAGAGGAAGAAAGAAACCACGCCCACCTTGGAGCCCATTTGAACACCATAAACGGTTTTGCAATAAGACCTTGGAATAACATAATCTTTAATAAATTATCCAACATTTGATTATAAATAACAGTCTACATGTTCATTTTTAGGCTACTTAATAATACGGTGGATAAAAAAAGTAAACTATAATGATAAGCGAAGGAGCTCATTTCGAGAAGGGCTGTGGTCTCAAAAGAGTGTGCGCTTACATGGTGTTCTTTATTTCCAAAGGGGTTCTGATTTGCATTTATAAATTACGATCAGCCGAAGCCGTTTCTCCTGCACCTCTCGAGACGAAAGTGAGCGCAAACGGTTTTTTCTGCTCTCGGAAAGAAAAACCCATAAAGAAAAAAAAGAAGAGCGAACTCGGTTGGTGGAAGCTGAAAAAGTACATAACTGAATTCAAAACATCATTTTCAGAGATTCTGTCACCTTGGGGATTACAAAATCTTTCTTTGTCTCGAAAATTGATCGGCAAAGTAAGACTCACATTGAAATGACACCCCGTTTCAAGGAAAGGAAAAACCATGAGAAAGAGAAGGAAAAGAAGAGGGAGAGAGAGAAAGAGAAAGAAAGAAAAGAAGAATGAGAAAAGGAAAGAAAAGGAGAAAGAGAAAGAAAAGAAAAGGGAAAGGGAAAATAGGGGAGGGAGGGCTAATGGAGAGCGGGGCTTAAAATTTTCCCTCACAAGAAGCATACCGCCCCCTCAGAATGCATTCTCCAGGTCTAGTTCCATCGATAGGAAGGACTAGGGAATAACCTGACGGCGGAAACAAGGGGAAAACCTGACTCCTGGTGTAGAGCGGAGAAACCAAGCAGGTCCGTGGCCCATGGCAGCGTCGCGTGGCAGTAGCAATCAACTCTGAATCCCCCCTTAAACTACGAACCTAGGCCTCGAAGCGGGAAGAAAAATGAGTATAATATAACACCCCATCGAAAGTGTGAATTTATTTATAAAGTCCGATCACTTGAAATTCACACAAATCTGCTCAGTTATGAGCCCATGTTAAAGTGCGCGCACTCCCGAGGAAGGTAAAGAGCTAAATAGCTTAGTTTTAAGGTTAAGCGACTGGAGTACCCAATAGCCCGATGCTTCAGTTTTCGAGCAAAAGCTCGAGGCGGCCCCTTGTCGCCCGAGGCCCGGTAGCTCGGTTGTAGATCTTAACGCGGCCGGGGAGCCTTGTCGCCCCGAGGCCCGGTACCTGGTTTTGAGCAACGGCTCGGGGGAAGGCCTTAGCCAGCCCCGAGTCTAGTAGCTCGGTTTGTAGAGCATCTCGGAGACGACCTTGTATTAGGAATGATGGCTTCAGTTTTGAGCACTCATACCTTAAAAGGTAAAAATAGCCCGAGAGCCCGACCGTGCAGTTTTTAGGCTTAAATGCTCGAAAGGCCTGTCGCCAGAAAGGCATAACGGCCCGAGGGAGCGAATATGGCTCGGTTGAGAGCATAAATAGCTTGGGAGCGGGAATGGCCCGGGAGCAGTAGCGCTCGGTTAGGAAAGCGCCTTGACTTCCCGACAGCCGGCTCGATTTTGAGCTGGCCCATGAAATAAGAGCGAGACGCATTTCAGAGCCGAAAAAACATGGTTTTGGGAGCTCGGGGAGGCCTGATAGCCCGAGAGGCGAGTAGCTGGTTCGAGGGCCAATGGCCGGCATAATAGCTCGGGAACCCCAGGTAGCTGGTTCGGGAGCTCGGCGACGGCTTAGAAGGCGAACGGCCCCACGGGCGAGCATATCGGTTTTGGAACTATGACTCAGGAGACGGCCCAGTGACAGGCTAAAAACCCCAGTGTAGTTAGCTGGGAACCAGCATTTCGGGGAAACTAGTCACACCATACTCGATTGCCTGATAGGCAGAGGGCGAAGCCCGAGAGGTCGAGACGGGAAAGCTAAAGAAGAAGAAGGAAGACATCTCAGGAGCTATGAAAGAGCGAGAAAGCAGTCCTGCCTCGGCTGAGGAAAGGTAAGGCTGACAAAAGCAATTATGAGCAATTGACAAGACATTTCGAAGGGGAGAAAATCAGACCAGCAGAGGAAAAGGACTTTAAGAATAAAGGGAACACAAGCAACTACCGGAGGATTTCCTAAAGGCGATAGAGACGGTAGCCCGAATTAAATGCATGAAGGAATCGAAAAGTCATCATTATCCACTGAGGCGTTTGATGGTAATGAGCCCTAATTAAACCATCCCTAAGTAGTCACGTAAAATCACACTTGATACAAAGCAGTCTGCGACCACACTACGCTCGCTTTGGCTGAAGAGCGGCCCGGTGGGTTTAAAATAGCCGGCACGAAGCCAGCCGAACCTGAAGCGAAATGTCGGGGGGCTTAGGGGGAGGTGGGAGTAGAGCTATTTGGTGTTTGCTCGGCGCTTGATAGTATCCCCCAATTACTGCCAAGAATTTAGCGAGAACCAAATTCACCCTTGAAAGGCTAGCAATATAATGCGAGAATCCGTGTATTAAAGGAAAATACCCGATTTTTTAATTAATTCTCCACCGATTAAGGAGAGGAGTAGGATCATTCCCTAATAATTGCTATCAATTATCCCTTATTAAATGGGTTTAACGATAAAGGAAAGAAAATCCCTCTACCTAATGAATATCGCATCATCCATCCCGATAAGGAAGAAGGTATCATTCAAGAAGTATCATCATCGACTAGGAAAGTTATCATGATCACCCACATTATAAATACTGCGGGAGCAAAGCTGAAATGCCCGGTGAAAGAAAAATAACATACAAAATTCATTCCTTAAAGTTGATCTTCTATCTTCCATCGGGGAAAGAATGAGCTTGCGGAAGGCGACGGTGATCCACCTAAATCGATCCACCTTTTGTTTTTCTGCAACTGTTTTTCGCGAGGAGCAGGCATCAGGAGATCGGCGGACCGGCCCCAGCAATTTGACACGCTTGACTGGATTAGATTAAAAAGCTCTGCTCCAGTTATATATTTTAAAGGGTTCTTGCCAGCAATTTGTTCGTTCATTTCAACTCAACATTTTTTTTAGATATTGTTCTCTTTTGATTGAAGATTCAAAGTTTTTATATGATCACTTAGAATAACATATGTAAATATAAAAATGTCTTGGAAAGGTCAATTGGAATAAGTTGATTTAATATCACATATCCATGATTAGTAGAATTTTATCATCAATCACACTTATTTTATTAGTCTTAATTTCATGAATTTGTTTCTAAATCGATAATAAGCGACCACAGACGATTTAAAATAAGTATTCCTTATCGAGCACATCAAGTAACACAGGTGATGACCAACATGAGTAGAATCAAACTATTCATGGAATGGATTTATCTAATTAGAAACATAAGATGATGTGCTTTATTGTTGTTGAAATATGAAAATTGTTGGAGATATTTCTTACATTTTATTTTGTGTATTTTTGTCATGGCAGTCTTACCTTGAGGAATTCATCATATTGTGTTTAATGACAAAAATTTGAAGTTATAACGCATGTTGGTGCACGAGTTGGCGGAGGGCTAAGATGGATGTGAGTCTTACCTTATCCGGTTTGATACGATTTTGGAGATAATATTTTGAGAATTAGGAGATGATATTCAACGGAAGCGAATAAGGAAGGCTGAGGGTGATGTTAATACTAACGAGCCAAATCCCGAAGATTGGATCATGTTTGATGAGTTTTCTATCTGGGAGCGAAAGACTCTATATATTTCATTTTGATGAATATGGAATGAAATCAAAATCTTCAGTTGTCATGTTAGGACGGACTGGGAAACATGTAGATCTAGAATATTGAGGAAGAAGGATCCCAAGAGGATATTAAATACAGGGACACACATTTTTGAGCAAAGCACCGAGGCGAAAGGAAATGTAGAAGAAGAAAGAAGGTGATTTGTGGTGGCTGCGATAAACTGTTCACGAGGGTGTTGCCCCCTCTTCCAGTGTCGGGAGACAGGTGGCATTTTACCACATTTTATTTTACTACTTGTTTTGCCATGAAAAAATCTGGCCCGGATGATGTTTTTGGGCTTGTGGGGTCTAGTTGTTGTTGGGATGAGAGGGGATCCTCATTTCCTACTGCTGTTTAGTGTGAAGAGAATCGGGTGACGAGATGTGTAAGAGAGAAACGCGAAGCCTTGTTTCATATAAGACCCAGTTGTTGTAACTGATTGAAAATATGATAATCTCGTTTTTACATCTAGGCTCGACAGTGAGCGTAGGAGCGACCCGAACGACATAACCAACTTCACGTGTTGTTGCATATCTGCTGATTTGATACGAGTGCTTTTGTTTTATAAAGTCACGCACACTTTTAAAATGGTTCATAACTTGGTCGCTTTTTTAACATGTCGAGTGGTAGAACATATCTTCTCTTTCTGCAAAGCGATTTCCTTTCAAATGTAATAACAATGAGCATTCCGCTAGTGCCCTCGATACATCGGCAGCAGGATTACACTTTTCAATGCGTGTGGTCGATGGGGGTGAGAAGTCGTTTCTCAAACGAAGGATCACTGCGGCAGGACTATACTCCATCATGGGAGACCAATCCACGGACTTAGTCTCTCTTATTGGGGGACTAACTAAGAGCAAAGGAAACTATTTAAAATTAGGATTTATTTCTTTCTAGATTGTTCATTATTATTATTATTATTATTATTACATTTAACTACTTGCGTTTGATTGTTTCGCACTTCTCCATCTGCCTTTAAGGGACATAGCTACTTTGTGACACATACCTTAGTGGAATTCTTAAGTCCATGGTTCTTATAGTGAATCACATGACTGACAAAATCATATGAGGCTTATTTCACATCAGCGTGACTTGACAGCGATCGTATAGAGCTTCTTTCCTGCGACTGCCCGTGGTGGCACATCCAGGATCACATGATGGCTACGATCATGCCGAGATCACATGGCGCGAAGTAAGTTAATAAAGCACCTTCTTATCACGTGTATATGTATATCAAATGATGAAATTATATGGCACCATCTGTTAAATAAAATATTGACATATTTCACATGCTATATTTATATAAACAATTGCAAGTGATAAGAATAAACAATGGTCGTTAATCAGATGTTTCTTAGAAAAGAAATTATTGAATGAAAATGACTTGATATCTAACACAATCCTTATTTTCTTAAAGTGCTTGTAATTCTTTGAGGTGTGGACCAAGGATTTAGAGGTGGTTTGGGGTTTTTTAAGTCTAAACACAAAACCTTAATTAGACAGTCTCTACATAGAGCTCGAGCACTAAAATGCCAGCGATCCTTTTGCACACAACTCGGATCATCAAAAATTTTACTGGAGTGAGAGACACCACTTGGGAGCTTATTAAATAAATTTCAGAAAAAGAAAAATCAAGGAATTCGAGGGTGCATGCACCTACAAGTAGCGTCTGACAGGAGGACTAAAATCGTCGTAGGTCACTACAGAGAGACTCGGATTACTGCCCTGCGAAATTTTACTAGGAAATAGAACATCAAAATAAAGGGAATCAATTATAGGCGCCCATTAAGGAGCTAGCACACCTCCAATGCCCGGCTGAATCGGTGCATCGAGAAACCACTCATCGGCTTTAGTGGCGTGTGTGGAGGCTGAGGCTTAGCGACCCTCTTCTTCCCATAGTTTCTTCTACTTGTGTCCTACGTGATTTTAGTGTTAGTTTCCATCAAACCGGGGCTTGATTGACACAAAATAATGAACGGTAACATCTGACAGTTCTTTTTAAGGGGTACTCATTATATAATTATCCATGTCACGATAAGAAAGCGATGATTTTATTTTTTTTTTTTTTTTTGTCATCTGACAGCCCACTGGCATTAGGTACAGTGAACAAGACTTCACCCTCACACTGGAACCTTCTTGAATAGTGGCGGAATATTGTTCAGTAAAAAATTAAACGATTATCTGGATATGGATGCTTAAAGAAGATTAATTCGAGAATGTGGAGCCAAGTTAACTGCAGAATGTTAAATGGATGAAAAATGAGATGCTTGCAATTGGTTGATATATAGGAGAGGAATGGCATAGAATGTGATTATAAGTTTGTTTGTTTTGCTTTTACGAAATCTAAATAGCTTTGTCAATGTGTTTTTTAAAATTTTGACAACTTCTTTGCTGAAATTTCTAAAGTTCTTGCCCAAAAACTAGAAAACGAAAATATTTGGCTTTTACATTGAGAGAAAAAGTCATTTACATAAAATAAAAGGAAAGAAAGCTGCACCCATTGTGGCACGACAATGGGAGGATTGGCAATACTCCACTACTAGAGATGGCAACACGGAGTTTGAGACCCGGGGGTGATTTGAAATCGACCCAACTTTGTTTTATTTTTTGATTCTTACACGTCTTA
Source organism: Tetrastigma voinierianum (assembly GCA_016808115.1). Classification (NCBI taxonomy): domain Eukaryota; kingdom Viridiplantae; phylum Streptophyta; class Magnoliopsida; order Vitales; family Vitaceae; genus Tetrastigma; species Tetrastigma voinierianum. The sequence continues at coordinate 72,371 of JAEQBH010008446.1, read as the reverse complement.
TTTAAAAAATTTAAATGAGCGAGGATGGGGAGAGGTGAGATTTAATTAGGGATGGAGAATTTCCCGAACCTTGCCCCGTTTATTTGATTTTTTGTTTTTTAATTTTTTTTTATATTCGTTTCTATTTTTATTATATTAGAATTAATATATTTTCATAAAAAATACAAATATTATGTACCCATAGGGCCCATTTGTTCAAAAAAAATTGGTAATACGTGTTACTGTATTAAAATATAAGAAATAAAATAATAAAATTATTTTTTAAAAATTTGTCGGAATGGGGCGGGGCGGGAATAACAATACGAACCCTTTCGGAGTTTGGCGAAGGGAAAATAAACCTAAACCTGCCCAAAAGTCGATTACAGGGTGCGCCCAGGCTCTATACCTCATTGGGGGCGAGGGCGAGGGCAGAAATAACATCCCCCTCTCTCTTACCACTTACTACCTAATGTTAAAGAAAACCAAACAACTTAATAGCAATATTATTCAAGGTATTATTTAACTTGATAAAAGCAAAAAAAAAATTTCAATTCGACATTAATAAAAATAGCAGCGCTACACCTTAGTCTATCATCTCATCACACAGAATTTGAGTTCGATGCGTCTGACGCCGCCCATAAACGATCGATGTCGATGCTTGGAAGATGTGTTCAGATTAGATTTGATATTTTTGTTATGGAAGTTATGCAATAAAAATGTTAAAAATCGAGGATCCATCACGTAAAATAATAGTAATAAAACAACGTCGTTTTCTTTGTGGATAGGAATTCCTACCATATCAGCAAGCGCATTGCATCTTAAGCTCTCTACCAACGAGCAAGCGGTGTTTATTTATACCTGAATTTTTTTTAAAATAAAATTTGTAATATAGTGATAGTTATAAAAGACCAATTAAACAAATATATAAGTTATATTTGATTTTTCCTAAAAATATAAAAAAATAATCTCATTTTTAAATTATTTAATCATGGAAATAAATGAAATAAGTTTAAAATGACAAAAAATAATTTATTGCACCCCAAATATATTTTAATTTTATTTATTTTTTCTTTTTATTTATTTATTTTTTCATTATAGTTAAAATTTTACTTAGGAACCAAACATATTTAATATATACCTTTTGTTGCATTCTTATTGGAATATCTTAATTGGTTAATAAATAAAACACATCTTTAATCTATTGTAATCTATTTGTTGAATCTTTTCATTTGTAACAAAAATGTTGAAAATTTTTATTATTTCGAGTTAGGAATAGAAACCATGAACTCACAAATATTCTAAGAATATATATATATATATATATATATATATATATATATATACTCTCTATATATATATATATATATATATATATACTCCTGTAACTCCTCACTCTATATATATATACTATATATATATATTTATCTGATTGGTTTGGAAATTAGGTTTCCCACTGTTTTGAAGAAGGAAATTATAGGCGCCCAGATTAGGGGTCCAGTTGAAACTGACCGTCGACCCGTAGAAATTCCTCTTAGGTGAAATTTGGCTGCCCTAGGTCATGGTGCTGCGGATGGGGTACCAACTACTCGTGAACCATAGAGTTACTCGGCACTCCTCAATCGTCCTTTGCAGGGACCCATAATTTCATTTATGTTAAATCTAAATATGAAAGTAAAAGCAGGTTAATTACGGTCCAGTAAGAATCCAGTCCCTACCACGAAACCTCTGCCACCATAATTATATTGGCTGCGCGCTTTGTGCCTTGCTTTTCTTATAATGATGAGTCTCTCTGGGGAAGGGACTTGTCCCAATTCTTTACCACCTTATCTTTACAAAAGAGAAGCCCATACCAAGGTCTAAGTCAATCTTTCTTACAATCACGGTCTGGAGCGGCGTCTCACTGTATAGTCCCAATGTGCACACAGAAAGTGGGGTCCGAAGGGAGTGAGTGGTGCTAATAGAGAAATGCCTCCTACTGAGGGCTGCTCCCACCTAAGTCTTTTTGCACATGTACGTGCTTTCATGCACGATCGCGATTCACGTTCAACGAGAACATGCCAATTCATATACCAGATAACTACATATCATTCCAGCATGAATGAGGCATTTATTGACGCCCCGATCCCGGGGGTCGTTGAGCCCACCGTCGACTACGGAATACTTGTGTCTAATACTCAGTGAGACTATACATGAAATAAAATGACCACATTGTGCATCCATACTCTAAAAATGTATATTTTATACGAGGTTAATTTATAATTAGTATTTAATTTGCAATTTACATAAGCGGATCATCTTTCCGGAATTTACAAAATCTGAAATAAAGGCCGGGTTTGGCAAGATTTTCATTCCGCTATCTAAGTTCGGTGATCCCATGAATCTCGACTCTGAGAGCCGCGATGCTATGCACGTCCGTGCAGCGAAAGGGATCCGACGGGGTGAGCAACGCGTGAGTGGTGGAATTTTCCTACCACCACGAGGGTTACTCCCAGCCTACAAGTGCTCATGCGATGTACCCCGAACATTCAATGAAACATATGGACCATCGAATGTCCTACGTTGGATGAGAATGTGACCCACCGCTCCGTGTCTCGGGCTCGGGCACGGCTCATTTTCCAGCATGCTGCGCGAAGTATTGAGGCAAAAACATCGTTTTCAAAGCCGAAAGCTTTATTCCATAGAAACTTACTCTGCAAGTTCGTGAATATTGGTTTACCATCGAGCGAATATGTTGGATAGCCTTAAGTAACAATCATTGGTCTCGTGTAGAAATGAAGTATTTGAGACGATCTCTGGCACCGCAGATTCTCACGGAAAATCTACCCTTAATTCCGCACCTGATCTTTTCATTTTCTTTCCTTATGCATGCACCACTATTACCAGGTTCCCAGTTATATGAAATGCAATATGCCATTTCACCATAATTCATGTTAATATATTGTAATTTGCATATATTAGCGGAGTTTATACACAATCAACATGTTATTCATTAACACATGGCAATAACATAAATTAGACCATGTAAATTTAATACAAACAATGATTACATCAGGCGCGAAGCGCATCCACACCAGCGACACTGATTTTCATGTTACTTTCGAAAACGAAACCACGATGCACCTGGCAGTCACCATGCTGGCCCATCCAACGGGTACCTCACTTGGCCCTTCCGCGAACATGAACATTTTTTGGTTTCCAATCATCCGCCCAACCTCAATAACTAGAAAACCCGCAAACTTTTTAGTTTCGATTCGAACCCCGACCCACCAGTCTTGGTATAACGAAACGGTTATAGAAATCCTCTATCCTTCAATCCCAAGTTTTTGGAACTAAACCATATGGCCTTTCATGGCCTCCCATAGGCAGCCCTACCATACCCAATGCAGTAACCTATAACATGCCATGGAATGGTCATGTGATAACCGATATACATCGACACGACTAAACAGGCGCGGATGCTTGAGTGAAACCGCAAAAATTCAAGAAAAGTTGTGATCACCCACTGTCCCCCACAGTAACATGGATGGAATATTGACTCAATGGGATTTCCATATAATCTAAGAACACCTGAAATGGAGTTCGGATGAAGAAGTTATGACCTACCGAAGTTGGAGGTCACATGTAGTTGGTCGTAGAGCTCAGGCCGCGTGGATGGTATGACTGAGTGAGATTGGCATGATACCTGCGCCTCAACGGGAATACGAATGGAATCTTCTTGACTCAATGGGCTTTCCATAGAGTCCAGAGAACACCTGGAAAACGGAGTTCGGACGAAGTTATGACCTTAGAAGTTGGAGGTCATGTCTGTAGTGGCTCCATTTGGTGACGACTTGGCCAGGGTGACCTAACTGTGAGACGGAATGGCACTAGGCTCACCACCTAATGCCCCCTCCACCAGGCAAATGGCTAGAATCTTGAGTTAATAGGCTTTGTAGAGTCATGAGAACACCTTAGCGGAGTTCAGAGCAGAAGAAGTTATGACCTACAGTTGGAGGTCACCACGTAGAACTTGACCAGTAGTGACCGACGACACATTTGTCGACACCAGAGCTGCATGAAACCTTCCATCCTCCACGGGAATACAAATGGAATCTTGACTCGATGGGCTTTCCATAGGAATTGAGAACACTGGCTTGGAGTTGAGGCAGAGAAGGAGTTATGACCTTAGAAGTTGGAGGTCACACGTGAGTCGGACTCGGTAGGCGACTGTGACACAGGTAGAGCTCGGCGAGCACCGCCCGCTGCATCCTCCTGCAAGGGCTGAATGGAATCTTGAAGCTCAATGAGCTTTCCATAGAGTGATTCAGTACCCAATAGTCTTTGTTTTGAGCTGTGTATAATGCGGCATGTTTTAAATGCATTGTCTTGTCGACTTTAATAACGGTGTCTGATGAGGTCAGGCTTTGCTCACCGATCACATTTTTTGTAGCTGTGTTAGTAGTTTGCGGTCGAATGCCTCATTATCTTTCAAAATCACGATTCAAACACGATGGGCAGGGCGGGTCGAGAAGATGCGCCGAGTCGAACCGGAATTTGAGTAAAAATCTTTGAAGAGAGAAGGAAGGCTGGTGAAAATTTTGCGGGTTCTTGCGAAATTATTTATTTCTTAGTCACTTAATCTTTGCTCCACTGCACGCATTGATATTTGCTTTTGACCACCGCCTTTTTGGTGGTTTTATACAAATCTACCCTTTATGTAATTTTGGTTCCTTTACACACTTTTGTAATTTCCTTGGTGCGAGCACTATATAAGCTCGAGTCTTGTTTGTGTCGATCGACTTTCGCACCATCGATCGTCGGGAAGGTGGCCTGAGCTTCCCTCCACCCTCTTGGTTTGTGATTTTTCCCTCTCCCTTTCAGCTGCTTTCTTGCATTTCTTGGTAGACGAAACACCCTTGATAGTGAATCAAGGAGTTCTTGGCTACTAAAACCCTAAATCCTTGAAGGGAAGGCGGCAGGTGTTGGTTTTGAGAAGCCCGAATTTGCATGTTCTCATGCTTTTCATGTTTTGTATTTAAGAGGTATTTGTGTTCCTACTTCTCACCTTAGGTTAAATCTTAGGCGTGATCTCCCTTCTGTGTATTTGTGGCAAGCTTTTGGGTTACGAGTAGATGCTTATCATTCGAAAGATCCACGATGTAGTTAGTTGTATCCTATTAGTTGCGAAGGGTAGGTTTGGGAGGTGTGTTCTCACTTGGATTTGGGAGCATTTATGCTCATTCAAATGCCATCTTTCAAGAGGAACTTATAGGGTTTTGGAGTTTTAAAGCTAAATGAGAGATCAGGTTCGAGAAATGACTATATGTCGTACTCCCCCGACGTGAGGAAAAGACCGGGGGGACATGTCGGTTCCGAGCATAACCACAAGCCCGGAGTGGCACGAGACTTAGATTCTCTCTTAACTTTACTTCATGAGTTATTTGAGTTTTCAACCATTCTACCCCACCTTCCATTTTTCACGAAACCCAAAGATCAGAGAAAACACACTTCATTTTAAGTGCAGCCAGTAACTCTTCTCTCTCGCAGAGAAAGAGCAGTCCGTGTTAGAGCCACAGGGCCCATTTATCTTGTGGTATCTTTGCTGTCGGTGGTAGGAATCCTAGGATATAAATTTGTTACGATTAGAATTTCTTGGCATAAATGTGATCAAATAGGCGCCGTTGCGGGGATGGTGCCTAGTGAAGAGGAAAGGAAAGCTGTGAACATGATCCACATCACAAGTGTTGGTGAAGTCTGCATTTCTTTTTATTTTACCATTTTTCTCACGCTTTTGATTCAACTGCGAGGGGAGTTTAAAGCTTTTACTATGCGGAAGTATTGTTTTCCACACATTTTGATTTTTACTAATAACATCGACCTTTTGGTAGCCTTGTTTTTGTTGGTTTCTCTTTGTTGTGTGTTCATAGCGACATGCGTGGGATAGAAACGCTGCGACGGTTGGAAGGAGAAATTTAAGTGCTCCAGGTTGAGCAGGGGTGGCGCGAAATCGGTTTGCACACAGTGAATGGGAGACCCCACGAGAAGGCGTGAGGCGACGGGGGGGTTGAGGGCACGATACCTGGTCAGCGAGGATCACATACACCCACCAAGGGTGAGTGCACCCTCATGTTTTATACCCCCTATTGAGGATGTGGCAGTGAGGCCTTATTTGGTGCCCCTGCTCTCAACTTTTCATGGTATGGAAAATGAATATCCATACACACACACAATACGGGATTTTTGAGGAAGTTTACCACACGCGACTTTCAAGGAGGTGCGTTTGATATGGACTTGCTGGTGAAAGCCTTCCTTTGACCCTCGGCTGAAAGCGAGGCTGGCAATTCATAAGAAATTTTGGGGCCAATCGGGAGTGGGCGCAGAGGCGCGACGAGGGTACACGAGAAGAAGTTCTTCGATTGCCCGTAAGACCAACAAGTGAAGGAAAATTTATACCTTTACGACTCACTTAGTGGTGAGAGATTTTATCGATCTTGGGAAGGTATCTTGAAACTATTAGTGCATGCCCTCACCATGACTTTGACACATGGATGGTAGTAAACCACTTCTACGATGGAATGTCCCTTGCCATGAAACAACTTTTGGAAACTATGTGTGGAGGGGACTTCCTCAACAAAAATCCAGATGAAGCCATGGATTTCCTCAACTATGTTACTGAGACCTCAAGGATGGGATTGAAATGAACCCGAGGGAGGTAAAGAGAGAATGAAGCCAGCTTGATGACGAAAGGGAAGCGGGTTTATTGACGGAGGATGTGGAACTAAAGGCGAGTTGTCCCTACGACTAGGATGGAAGAACTTGAGCAGAGGAAGTGATCAATAGGGTGCGACCCGTTGATTGAGGCATCTATGCACAGCGACCATGATGTTTGATTGTCGTCACGGTCGTAGGAGCAGAGTGTGTGATTTCTCCCTCTGATAAGGATTTGATGGTTGAAAATACGAATGTTGTGGGCGAGCCAGGCGTCAGCGATGCCAGTATGGCAACACCTATAATGAAATCTGACCCGGAGGAGAACCACCGCAACCTGCTTTTGGAAGCCTAAACCTCCGATATATGTCCCCGAGGCGGATCAACAGCTGCTTGATATGGGTCGCACCTCTCTCATGGCCAAATAAATGCACCAGGAGCCTCGTCACTGATAGTATTTATCATGAATTTGAGTAAGATTGGTGGGAATTTACTAATAGGAGATGACTATTAATGCTATTTGAATCGAGAATAGAAAATGTAGAAAGCTTCATGGACAAAGGAATTGATGGGCTCAGAAACTGCATCGAAAAATTGATACCTTCACGATCGTCCGTGATGGCGACGATCAATGACGGGTGTAGGAGAAAGGGAGATTCCTTTCCCGGACTTTGCTGATCTGGGGGAGTCGTGAACTAAGAAATGTACCCAGGTGAGCGCATCATGGATGAAGTTAAGGCCATTATCACATTGAGGAGTGGTAGGCAATTGAAGCGACCCGATTACCCCCAGTCTCACGAAACCCGGAGAAGAAGAAATTTGGAGCAGGAACATATTCATTAAAGAGGATTCGATGAAGAAAAAGCATGCCTCCTCATACGTTTCCCCAGCAGCAGAGCGAACGAGGCCTCTGCGAGAAGACATCTCTGGAAATGCGAGGAGCGGTAAGGTGAACATCAGCTGCTTGACATGATAAAAGCGGAGGGTTCGACTTATCTTAAATTTATGAAGGACTTGCGTCACTTGATCGAGAAAGGAGGTTGAACTTGTGAAGGCCTTCTGAGATGAACAAGTGCGCTTTTATCATCCGGTGAAAAACTTTGGTGAAATCTGAATCCGGGATCCCTAACCATCTCGGTCGTTGACATTTGGAGGATGCTGCGTAAACCGAACCTTCTTTGGTTGGGAACCCGGTGTTAACTTTTTATTACCATTACTGGTGTATATAGCGGTTAGGTTTGGGGTCCACAGGCGCCTGACATCACCACATCCTTAGCGGATCTCGATCAGTATGAAAATACCGAAAGGAATGTGGTTGAGTGTCTTGGTGAAGGTAGATAAATTCTACTATCAGGTGGATTTTGTGATTCTTGATACGAGCTGATGGCGAGAGCAGCAACGAGTGCGAGTCGTACTTGGGAGGCCGTTTTACAGCCACATGCCATTTTGTTGTCTGATAATCAGGCGTCGGAATGGGGTCATGCGGCTCACCTTCGACAACATGACCGGGGCTCGGCATTTTCACACTTTAGCAAGAAACGAGGATAGAAGCGGTGGGGATGAGGAGGAGCGAAATCGGAAGAAGTTTGCTGAGTGGCGCGGATGTAGGAAAGCCACGGATTCTTTCCAGCTGCGCGGGAAGAATTAACGAGAGCCCAAGAAGCGGTTAATGAAGGATGGCTGCATCGAGTCACCCCCCTTCTTGCATATGTCATCCCTGACACCACCGAAGGAACAAGATGCTTAACCTGAGAAAATTAGAAGGCGAACTTCATTATGGTGGGGAGGAGATTCTCCTCTCCAGGCCCTCCAGTGAGACCTTGATTTCTAGCATTTGGGAGTAGCTTGTACGGTGTCTCGAAGCCACTTAATTTAATTTTTAGTCTTGTTTACATTTCGGTTTTGTTAATGTCTTATTGTGATCGATTAGGTGACTTGTTTTTGCACTCTCTTGCGGTAGCCAGCGGCATCGACCCTCTCAGGCATCCTCGGCTTGTCCCGAGGCGAGATGGGTCTTCGTCTGACCACAGGCGAGGAGGTACCACTTCCTTCGCGCTTTTGACTACACCCATTGCGGATGATGACATGCTGTTGTTGGGGTGGGAGAGTTAGTGTTGGAAGTGATGCTCATACTGCTAATTACAGTTTTTCTTGTACCACTTGTTTAGCAGAAACCCGTTTTTTGTATATTTAGGGCTTGTTGTTTACTTCTTTTTACCAAAGATGAAAATTTTATAATCTACTTTATATATATATATAATAATACAACTATATTTTTCTACACTTTTGCATCTCAATTTTTGCCCCTATATTTTAGTGGTTTTTCCATTCTTGTAATTTGAAAAGTTGAAGCACTGTATGCTACCATCAATGCTAGAATAGTTCCATGCATGATTGAGTTACGTTGGTCAGTTGTGAACCTCGTGTCGACCCTTGCACTTCCCGCCTAGTATCTAGCCGCACACCACGAGTGCACATCGAGTTTAGATCCACTGGCGAGAAGGCACATACCCCCTTTTACTTTGCAAGCAGACCTTGAACATTGGCGCCTCCATGGGGTTAGAGTTCCCCCGAGAATGAAGACGATGTGTCTTGAAAAGAGAAAAATAAAAGACAGACAAAGAAAAAGAAAAGAAAAGAGAATAGAAAAGCGCGACTGTCTTGAAACTGAGCAGATCAGGGGTATATGGCGAAAGCCTTTAAAGCTAGTGCCACACAAAGCGGTAGTTGGGAGCCATCGACTTAGTGCTCGCTACATGGGTGGATAGGTGGAGTTTTGCGAGTTGTAGGTGCTGGATTCTCGAAATCATTTGAAGTCCGGGTTGAAACTTGTAGAGTTCGTGGTTGAAAGATCCTTTTGACTTGATGCCCTAAACCTTAGTTGGTTACGAGTCCTTCGATTGCGGATCCCGTTACACACGGACTTTGGTGAAGTTAGCGAGTTTTCAGCATTGCACCTACCAAATCTGATAGAGAGTGTAAAATAAGAGTGGAACTGAATCTATTTGGGGGATGGTCAATGATCTAAGGCATTAGTGAGTGAAGTTTTGAGTGCAGAGGGGGAGTAGCTTAGCGACATTGGTGACAATTGATCACCAAAACACACTTAGATTTTGGTGGAAGTTCAGGTTGGTGTTTTTCATGGAATGAACCTTTGCTCTTAAACTTTTACTTGTATGGCACTTATTCTTCGAGCTAGTCTTTATGTGAGAGTGTCCCACGAGTTTTCATGCGAAGGTAAGGCCTCGCTTTAATACACACTTTTGAAAAGAAACGATCCCTTTTTACATACATATAGCACACATGATGATCTTCCTTCTTTTTATCATTGCTAGGAATTTGTGATGTGTCGGTGGGTTGAGGAGTGATTGGTACGAATAGTGTTATTTTGAGCCTGGCCTTAATGCGAGTTTAAACACTTTTTTGTACTAATCTCGACTTTAACTTTCGATTGATACAATGGGAGGTCCCGAGCTTTGCTCTGATCACATTTGCTTGTAGCTATTGTTGGCAGTAGTTTTGCGAGATCGAATGCCTCATTATCTTCAATTTACCTTGATTCAAACTACACGATGAACCCAGAGCAGTCGAGAAGATGATTTGATGCAGACGAGGAGAAATTTGGAGCAAAATGCGTGAAGAAGGAGGCTTAGTGAAAATTTGCGGGTTACGAAATTTATGGCTTTGCTACGTGCCTTTGTTAATTTTACTTTTTGACCCGCCTTTTTGGTGGTTTTTTACAAATCTACCCTTTATGTAATTTTGGTTCCTTTATCCTTAGTGCGAGCACTATGACTGACTTTTCCTCCACCGTCAATCAACTTTCACATCAATCCGTCGGGAAAATTTGTACGAAGCTTCCTCTCCCCTCTATTTGGTTTTATGATTTTCTCTCCCTTTCCCTTCCACTTTCTTGCACTCTTGGTACGCTTCAGACACCGCCCGATGATGGCGAATCAGGGATGCTTGAAAGTATAACCCCTAAATCCTTGAAGGGAAGGCCGGCACGGAGTGTTGGTTTTTTACAGGAAAGCGTTTGCATGTTCTCATGCTTTTCATGTTTGTATTTGGGGTATTTGTGTTCACGCTTCTCACCTTAGGATTAAATCTCTCTTAGGCGTACTCTCTAATGTGTATTGCACACGCTGTAAGCTTTTGGGTTCGATGAGGATTGCACATCTGTTTAGAATCGATACTGGTCAGTTGTCTCCCGATTAGTTATTGAAGGTAGGTTCCAGGAGGTGTGTTCTCCTTTGTTTGAGCATTTATGCTCATTAAATACCCTTTCAAGGAAAACTTATAGGGTTTAGGTTTTTAAAGCTAAATACGAGATCCGGTTGAAATGACTATATGTCATGCTCCGACGATAGACTTGAGGACATGTCGGTTAACATAGCCTAAGCCCGGTGGCACGAGACTTCAAAATTACCACTCTTAGCTTTTTACTTCAAGTTATTTCAAGTTTTCAACCATTCTCACCCACACTGTTTCACAAACCCTAAAGATCCAACGAGAAAACACCATTTTGACACTGCTGTAACTCTTCTCTCCACCTTGAGAAAACTGTCCAGTGTTCGACCACAGAAGGCCATCTTTGCGAAGCTTTGCCGCTACAAAGTCGGTAGTAGGAATCTTAGGATATAACTTTTGAAAATTTGATTCTGAACACTACTTGGCACTTGCGAATCATAGAATCTAGAACACGAGAAGCGAGTTCGGACGGGGAGTTATGACAGCCTTCCGAGTTGGAGGTCATGCGTAGTCAAACCCTAAGCCGGCGGCGGCGACTTGGCCCATTTGTCATACGCCACGAGAGTTGGCCTGGCTACTATCCTCCACGGGCATATGAATGGAATCTTGACTCGATGGGCTTTCCATAGAGTCCAGGAGCACCTAAAGAAGCGGAGTTGAGCGAAGAAGTTGCCGGCCGTCCAAAAGTTGGGTTACCGCCCAGGTCGGTCGGCCCGAAGCCTTAACCTGCGGGCGTGATGCCAGCGCATCTGAGGTGTACTGTTACATATGAAAATGCTGGGCGTATCTGAGCATGGTGAGGCCATCACATTGTGAGTATCTTGGAGATGAAATTGTGAAATGATGTTTATGAACTCGGAATGTCGTACTAGAGCAGGGGGTAAAATTTAAATTCCAAAGGAGATGAAAGCCGTAATTGAAGAGATGGTATGCAAATATAGAAAATAACATAGGATTGATTTGCATTACATTAAAGTGATTAAGGACCCCATTCTGCGATTAAGGGAAAAGGTGGAGACTATAAATGAGGAGATGAGGGGAATGACAAGAAAATCTCCATTTGTTCTCCTTTGGGAAATTTAGGAGCTCCAGTTTGAAGAAGGAAGAGGAGGAATAAAGGGGGAGAAGAAGTGGGAAGACGAGCAGTATGTTTTCATCTTGGAAATCATGGGTATTTTGGATTCCCTAAGGTTTTGGTTTGGAATTAGTTCTATTTTTTTCTGGGTTTTATTGGAAGTCCGCCCCAGAAACCACTGCTGCTAGATTTTTGAGGTTATGTGGTAAAACCAGTTTAATTCAGAAAGTAAACATGGAATCCTCCATTTATGGTTTTGTAGGAATTGGTGGACTAGGGTTAAATTCACTTAAGGGATTTTCACCTAGGGTTTTTAGGATTATATGAGGTTCTAAAATCACCAATTCAAGATATTGTATGGGTGGTTTTGGATGAATTCAAAATGACTCTTAACAGGGTATTATGGAATATAGAGTTGTATGAAGAGAGAAATTGATGCAGATGCAAAATTAGCATTTTACGAGTAGGAAAACTACGGCTACACGGTACGAAAACAAGGGTGATACCGTACCGCTAGCAACCAATGAATGCCGTCTGCAAATACGAGCGTCTGGGTACCACCTTGCAATGTGTTGATGCAGAATGCCGTCTGTTCGATACGGTACCACCCGATTAATGCAGAAATGCGAAATTGTTGTAGTTTTGCATATTTAAGCTTCAATTCACACACTTAGTTAGTATGGGAACCTTAATAAATGATTAAGAGGTTGAAAGAAGGTGGAACTCGATGAAAAGCGTGGCGGCCACCTGCATCTCGTAGCTTGATTCGCCTCTGCGATATTCGTTGAGTGTGAATAGGGTCACAAATGCACGTTAAGTTTATATGTTATACATAAGGCGGTCGTATTAACCGTAGTAATCTTTTTTGATGTGTAGGTACAAAAGCAAAGTGGGAAAGTAATTGAGTGCAGATCTTAGGTTTTGAAGTAACAAAAGGTAGTGTTCTAAAACTTCTATTTTCCAAAATACTAGTGTATTATTATTATAAACTGTTTTGCATTGGTATTTAATGGTTTTGATTGTAAACCATATTTGAAAAGAAAGCCCGAAACAAATGGTTTTGGATTAATAAAACCATATTGAAAACTTATGATAGTTTTAGATTATTAAACCATGCATGTTTAGACTTGAAGCAAAATGTGGCTGTGATTTTGAATTATCAGCATATTTTAAAGAAAAGCGAACAATGGATTTGAATTATAGAAACCGTGTTTAAACAATAATAAAGGAATCACTTTTTTGAAAAGGGCTGGCTTAAAATCACTAATTTTAAGAAAGCATATCGATCACTGCAGGTATTCATTGGCGCGGTGTTAGGATATCTTCGTACATTTTTAGATTTTGCTGATGATTACGACAAACTTAGGTCATCACGTCATGGCATTTAAGGGGCAGTGGCACGTCTTTGGTATGGGTTAACAGCGTTCGCCCAAATTATGAAGCGGCAATGGAACCCCGGTGATTCACCATATTTAGAAAAGGTGAAGTGAAGTGTGCTCTGGGCCCTTTCACTGGGTGAGCGGACCCATGTGACCCGTGCCAAATGTCTGAGTTTTAACACTTGACTAGTTTGACCAAGTTTGACCCGAGTTTGACTTTTGAGGAGGGAATAGTTTTGGGTTGCCCCCAAGCATGCTGGCCCCCGTGGGCCTTGTCAAATACGAGGTTCATAGACGGGCGGAGCGTCACGATCGACTTGAGTAAAGGGTCTGGTATGAGAGAAGTTCGACGGTGGCACTTTATCGGTCATGCGAAGTTCTGTACGGGATTTTTACGAGAGAGTGACCACTTCTGAATACATATAAACATAACTTGTGATGCCCGAATGAAACCACAGCCCCCCAGAAACACCCTCTTGGGCTCCAAACCACAGGAAAAAGCTCTACTCGAATACGGGAACCTGGGTTTGGGTCATTTGGCTACCGTTTGCAGCGTCATTGGAAGATTGGACGAGAGGGAGGGCACCCTCGTGACCCGCCACTCAGCTTTCCGCTGAGCCACAGGGAGGAAGGGGACACCTAAACCTTTACCGCACGCGTAAAGTTTCACGAAGGAAGCAAGCCATCGCCGGGAGGGCGCTCAGCCACCTGAGCGGCGACTGACACAAGTGATCTGCGATTTTTCTTCACTTTTTCTCTGACGCTTCAGGCCGCCCGGCGGCCAACTCTTTAAAGCCATTTGGTTCCCCCTAGACTGCATTTATGTGGTCTACACTTTCCCCAGATTCCTCCTTCAGTTTGGAGTTCATGTGAAACAAAAGAGTTATTGTGGGTTGGATCCGGGTTTTTAGGTATTTTCATGAGGTGATTGTTGGACCCGATGTGAAATTTTGATGAGTTCCGGTCTGTATCTTTGGGCTTTCCATGGATATCATGGTTTTGTAAATTTTTGGACGTCGTTTGGATTTGGGATTTTCCATTTTTGGATTTGTTTTCGGATAAATGCAGGGGGTGAATTTTACGAAATAGAGTACCAAGGTGGTGGTGGCAAAATTTAAATTGTATTGTTCTAGATGGATGTGTTTAAGGAATTATTGGGCCTTTGAGTTCGATTTACGAAATTAACTCCGGGTGAGAAAGAAAACCCAATTTTAGATACGCGCATGCAGTTTATAGAGCACATGTAGTGGACTTATCGGGTTCAATTTGGATAGTCTCATAAATTTAAGGATTATTAAGGCTTTGGGATATCCGATGTCAGCGTTCGGGGACCTGTGTGGAGCACAAGTGAGTATTTTATTTATATTACAGGAGGCTTGATCCACCGCAGGGCGGAGGCGATCCTCGGAAGGGCGAGCGGGAGCGTATGATGCGTGAGTGGAGGTACATATCTTTTTAAATGATTCGGGGTGATATGCACGGCATATCTATTACAGTGATTAAATATTTTTTTATATATCTCTTTGTTTTTGATCGAATGGTTGGTTTTTTCCCACAAATGTGGTCCCATGGGATCTACATATAAAAGCGAGTTATCATTTCATGTGAATTTGGTGAGCACATTTCCTTTGTTTGGAAGTTAATGTCTTGGTTTGGTGGATGAGTGTGCTGGTGTTTAAGATATTTTGGGCATGGCGTATGGACAGTTGGGTTTCGGCCACGAGAAGTGTATTGTTTTATAGAGTTTTTTGAAATATATGTGATGTTTAATACGTGGTTAAAAGAATATGGTCATTGAGGTATTTCTCAAAATTTCGGCTACTAATTGAGGAACTAAGATCTTGATGCTTGCTGATTGATTGAGTTGGAAATAGAGGGAAGTTCACTTAAATTCTTAACCCTAAGATACGACATTGGAAAAGTACACGTGATGGAACTTGTATTGAGTTAGAGGTTATAAAGGTGATGTACCATATTGTGCAGGAGATTGGGTTCATTAATTATATTGTAGTGCCTTTGGGTTACCGATGTCGTGAGGTTGGTTTATCCAGCGGTCATATATTGACTCCACGACCGTGAGGTCGGGTTTACCCAGCCCGGTTTAGTATATTGAGATTTCCGCGATTGTCGTGAGGGTTGGTTACATCCGGCGGTTGCCCATGTTATTTCCACGGCCGTGAGGTCGGGTTTACCCGACGGTTTGGTATTCTGGGTTTTGCCACGGTGACGTGAGGTTGGTTTCATCCAACGGTTATATGTTATTTCCACGGCCGTGAGATTACGGTTTCACCGTCGGTTTTATCATCATTAGTTTACCTCACCTGACAATTCAGATGTTGGTTATCGTAAAGGTGGGGGTGTCAGCGGTTTAGGATAGATTTATGGTATGGTACATCGTTAGTGTATATGGTATGGTACATTGTTGGCGTATAAACGTGGTATATGGATTGGTGTATATGGTATGGTACGCTAGTTGAGGGGTGGATTTATATAGTACGGTACATTTATTGGTTTAGAGTAAAGGAAGCATAACCTTTTCAATAGTTATGATTATTGTATTTTCCATGTAGTTAATTGTCTTGACGCGATATTCATATGTTTTATGCATCAGGTACACATGTATTGAATAAATTCGGGTTATAGGTTCTTGATAATGAAGTGGGTTAACATTAGAGCATATTGACTTTCATATTGTTGGGTTTTGGTAAAGTTGGGTTTTTGTGAAATGTTTGCTAAGCGGGGAACCTTACGAAGAGTGGACGTGAGGATATGAGAGATGAAATGTTTAAAAATTAAAACATTAATTTCCTTATAAATTGTGCCACTTTAAAGATTTATTTTCTCCACGTTTGTGTTTTAAATACGTTCCCCAGGTCGAGCGGGTTCGTAGGGCTACCTCGCGCCCGAATCCGACAGCTACTGCGGCGATTGCTTTGTACTCACATCCCACCTATACGTCTTGTTTTGTTGGACCTATTTATTTTCATTTGTAACTACAAATTGTGAATACTCTTAGAATGATATTAGTGATAAACTCATATGGGTCCACGTATGTATGTTGTGGTTATGACACACATTTGTTTGGATAGGTCGATTAGTGGATTTTCATATAGTGAGATATTGTGGTTATTGCATGTGTTTTACTTCTCTTTTAGGTGGGGTCCCGCCGTCGTTCCCTTGGGATTGTACAATGGAATCCAGCAGGCGAGACACGCTAGGGAACCACGGAGGGTATCGGGTGGTCTGTCACCCAGTCGACCACGACGCGGTGATGCCAGGCTCCGTTTCACTGGAATCTGACCATGAAAGGCCTCCGGTGGTTGATGATTTATAAGCATCATTTTATATAGTTTTTGAGAATGTCGACCAGGCGCATGAACCAGGCAAGGAGTTCCGTGTTTGTTTTTAAAGCAAGCAGTTGAGCCAGGACTCAGTTTTTATTTCAAAGCGTGGTGGTTGAGCTCGGTACCGTGGTGATTTTAAAGCTTTGAAAGCGGTTGAGCTGAACTCCTGTTTTTATTTTAAAAGCAAGCGGTTGAGCCCGGCCTCGTTTTTATTTTTAAACAGTGGTTGAGCCCGTATTCAGTGTTTATATAAAAAGTTTTAGAAACTTTTAAAGCTAGAGATTTGAAAAGTTTTATAAACTTCACAAAGCCAGCTTGAAATTTGAGAAAAGTTTTAGAAACTTTAAAGGAAGCAACTTGAAAGTAAACGAAGCGAAGACTTACGAAATATTACGTAAAAGAGAGTTTTACGGTTCCAGTGTTTTCGAAAAACCGAAAACATTTTATAAAGCATCGCTCAGCGAACTCGTTTAGCTCATTATTTTGTGGCATGATTTTTTAAAAACTATTTTCAGTGCAATGTGTGTGAGCAACTCGGTTATTTGGGCTTGATTAGAGTTCTCAGACTTTAGTATTGAATATTTTGTAATTAATAATATTATGTGAGAAATACTTTGAACTTGTATAATGGAGCATATGTATGTACATGGGTAGTGTAATTTTATTGGAAATGTGAGCACAGGGCTCTTTTGTAAACATTCTTTGGATTTGGCATATTTAGGAAAGTGTAGAATTGTGTGGGATTTGGAATATGTCCTTTATCACGGTAGTATCAACCTTTGGATTTAGCAAATCACAAGTTAGAAGGAAAAATTTTATACGATTTAAGCAAGCAATGCGGCCGGCTTCTGGGATTTTCTAGTCGTTGGGGTAACGTGAGGATTTGTGGAGTAAGCGGCACACCTCTTTAGCTAGTAGAGGGTGGTGTGTCGGTCGACCTCAGGCCCGGCTGACCTCATCGTGACCTCGGCCAAGTGGCCTGCATTTGAGGCGACCTCTGGCCCAGGCGACATCTGCTGGGCGACCTCTATGACGACCTTTACGGGTTGAAGCCTCCCTTCCTGAGCTGACCTCTCACCTATGTTGTTAGGAGTGGACATAACTTGTTCTCTGAGAGTCGAGATTGAGGTGGCTTTGACATAAAGTTCACTTATGTGGCTACAATTTACCAGAAAGATGCACTACCAAACTCCATTTATTTCATACCCAAAAACCAGTTCCAAAGTCCGGTTAATGTGTACTACCACAATAATGACTTCCATGGTTCAAAACACAACCAAACATTCCCTTAAGACAGAACAACCACACCTTCATTCATTTTAACTCTAACACAATGGCACACAGGACAATTGTAGTCCCACAGAATCGAGTCTCCAGTACAACCATTAACTTGATCAGAAATCTTAAGCACCCTGTCTAAAGTCTTGGAACGGTTCACATGGCCACTCGCGGCCTCCACACAACCAAGCCATTTTGAATAGCCCTTAAGCAAAGTTAAGCCAAACGGGAGAAAATTTACCTCTTGGAGTTTGTCGAAATTCCGGTCGGTCTTTCTGAAGCCCTTGCAGTGAGGATGAACTCTTTCCTCTTACCAGCTTGAAAGCAAGCAGGTCCAGATCGTCGAGAAATTTAGAGAGAAGGTGGAGTCTCTCTCTAAAACTCTCTCTTTTCAAATCTGGTTGCCTCTCTCCACTTTCTCCCAATAAGTTTAGGAAATAAAGAATCAAAGTGAGATGTCCTCCTCCATTTGCCCTTACATCGATTTTAAGTGGCTCCTTAGATTACCCTTATCTACCCATCCATCTACCTTGGATTTCCCTCCCGATCATGTGTTGCTACATGTCTCTTAGGTCCAGCAGGCCTGTTGTTTGACTAGCTCTCACTTGACATGTCTCATTTTGAGCCACTCAAATGCGTGAAGTGTGCAGCTACGCTCTTTGCCTCGAAAAGCATGCAAGTCGAAGTATCAGATTAGTGACATGGTAGCTAGATTTCATAAGACAATTCCAACGGTGAAGTCAGTTTCGTCATCCGAATGCAGAAAAAATCTGAATTTTGATAAATTTTCTGGATTCTACCATTTTCAAAAATTCGGATTTTCAGGGTTTGACAAGCGCGACTCACCATGTACCATCACCAATCTCATGAGCTCCCTCACACAATGCCTAAGCCTATGTGTGAGCAAGATCATTTTCAATGACATACAATGATCATTTTATTAATTCTCATTTTATTTTCCACAATCATGTCGCCTTTTGTGGGTAGTATAGTTTTCTTGTGTTGCAGCGAAGCTCAGCCTTGATTACTTTACGACGCATATCGTTGAGACCCATGTGACCATAATTGATGGGTCTTTCACCCGGAGAATCTATCTGACTTATTGATGCAGGCACATATTGTCCTTCTTGTTTCATTAATCAGGTGTGACTCGTTTGAGCGTTGTCCCATTAAGCAGGAGCCACGCGATCTAACACCGTGCGGTGTTGATTAATTTATGTACTCTTGACATATTACTGAATACCAAACACGGTGTCGATATTTACCATGTACCCACGACATATTGTTGAACACCAAACACAGTGTCGATCTACCATTCATGCACTCACACCCATTTAATGTGATATCCCCGTGCATATGCAATGCAATCATGCCATTGCAAATTTTATCATGTCACGAATACCGCGATGAATGATACATGGACAATTCTACTCATGCATATCACCAATGCATCATGGACAATTATATCTATATGCATACAATTTCCATACATCATTTCACTCATGTCAATATATCATACAAGCATATATTAACATTCACATTCAACATGTCATTCTATGATCAAGCAATGACAGACAAACAAACCATAATCATATTTAATGGTCATTCGCGAAACAACAATTAAATCACATATTAAAATGTTAGGACACACACATTGACATCGAACATGTCACCTGATAGCTCGAGAAGTAAGCCACGATAATCATAAATTGAGCCATGAGGCAGGCTCGAAATAGGCCACCGGACACTGAGCCTCGAACCATCGCAGTGCGTCCCAGGCATAGCTTGCCTCCACTTGGCGGAGTGGTTGTAGAGCGGCAACCAGCTCGCTGAGCGAGCGAAATGTCCTCCTCTTGTCCCGGAGTTCGCTGGGGCGGAGGCACTGCGCCTAGGTGAATCTTCTCCCTAGGTGTGCGGCAATCTTCCATGTGAATTTTCTCCTCGTGGAGCAAGGCGGGGTTCTCCTAGGCGAAGCAATGGCTTCACGGGGGCTTAGAAAATGCGATTTTTCATTAAGCAGACCATAGCAGAAAAACCCTCTTTTCCCAGCCCAAAAATGGAAAGTAAACCAAGGTAGGAAGAATCCCTCACCTCTAGGAGGGTGATACACGGGTAGGAAGCCTCTTAAACCCGACAACTTCAATTTCCCGAAAATCTCCCCTCTTTGATCTTCGGCGAAATCCCTCTTTTAAGGTACCCACGCGTACCTCTCGTTGATGCGATGAACTTTTGTTCTTAGCCCGACAAAAACCGACCCGCGGAACTCTGTAGATCTTGGAAGGAAGCTTGACTCTCCTTTTTCCCTCTTCTCCTCTCTCTCACGTGTGAACCAGCAAGAATGGGCTCTTTTTGCCCTTATTCCCTTTTTGTCCCAACTTAATTTAAGTTGGATGTGGGGCCCACGTCATGCCATGTGTCCACCCTCGGCTAGGTCCAATTATGGCCCGAAGCTACTCATTCCTCCTCAGTTCACGTTCAAATTATTGCCCTTGAACTTAGCTCAAGTCATTTCTCGACTTTCGAGATTCTCATATTAATCGTCATAGAAATCACTGTGGGCAACTCACTACCCATAAAATTATGCAAAATTCCAAGCGTCTTCGAATTCTCGAGAAACTTTTCTAGGTCACTAGATTTCCGCAGAGGCAGATCAATCAGTTTCGTCATCAGAGATCGAGGGATTTTTCGGGCTTCTGAGCAGTTTTAGCGATTTTATTATTTTGTGCATTTTTAGAAAAATTAAATTTCCACGGTTTTACAAATTCTTTAAACGACAAATATTATATTCAATATTATTTCAAAGATGCTCTTAAGAAGGCGTCTCAACCATTCTCCATTTTTGACTCCGTCTCCGTATCAGGGATTTTGATCAATGCACCCCTACCAAAATGCTTGTTTCCATTTTCATATTTGTAGATGTAGAATAGTAAACCTATATTCCCATAATGTATTTTAATATTATACTATTATTCTCTCATTAATTTATTTTATAATAATAAAATAATTATTTTAATAACATTTATACAACATATTTTTATTTTGTAAGATACATTTAAATTTATTATTTGTTATTTTATTAATTTTGAATTATTTTCCACACGCTCTGATAAAATGATTTTAATAAATTTCAATAATTCCAAATTTTATTAAAATTATTTTGAATAATGATATAATACATTTTTATTTATATTTTTAAATATAAGGTATTACGATTTTAATTAACTAATTCAATAATTTTCTTGTCCAAATGGATTTAGAAATTCGAGAAAAGAGTCATATCCTTGGCAAAATGTAGAGAAATAACAAAAATATTAAATATTGAAAAAAAGAAAAAAAGAAAAAAGAAGAAGATATGAACAGTTTAGTGAAATGACCAAGGAGTTTGAGAAACACTACCAGTTGATGATGCTACAAGCTGAAAATGAATGCAACAAATATGAGTTGGATCGTGAAAGATAAGAAAAAAAAATTATGGAAAAAAAAATCTTGATTCTATATTGATTCATTCGAGCATGAGTATTTAAAGGTGAAAAAAATGTAGATGATTGAAAAATGACTCATAAATCCCCGAGTAATCAAGTGGTCATAATAATGGTAATTTTAGTAATTTTAATGAATATGTGGTATAAATTATGGTAAATATATATCATCGTATTAGTTTTATATTGTATTATCATTTGATTAATGTAATTTATTATGTACACCTTTTATTAATGTTGTTTTATTTTCTAATGTAATATGATGCTCATAATATATTTTGAGTTTTGATATATATTTTTTATTAGAGTTTTTTAATTAATATAACTTCATATTTATGTTTAAAGAAAAAAATTCATATATCGTATTCTAAAAATATTTTAATTTGATAAAGCAATTATTTAAAGAATGAATAGTGGTTTTGAGTTAAAAATGGAGATTGATAGTTTACTTGATTGACTCTAAAATTGGGCACATCGTCTCTAAATACAAAGAATATGTCAATTTCAATTTAGGTTGAAATGGAGATTTATGATTGGGTTCCAACCCTGCTTTTACAAAATGGAGGATTATGAGATTTACTTCTACCCGGTAATTTTTTAATAGAAATGGGAGTAACTACCAAATAGATGCTTGTAGAAATATGTTTGAGAAAAAAAAGATTATATATAAATATCTATTTTATATATATATATATATATATATATATATATATATATATATATATATATATATATATATATAACCATAGAAATATCCTAAAAAATAATTGAAAAATATAAGTTTCGTGAACATCAGCATCGTGATATGATTAAAGAATAATCGAAAGTACTCCTTTTACAAAGAAAATGAGAACTTCCCTAAGAAATGGAATATGAAACTAACTCTAACTATATAAATATCAATTTCCTGAAAATAACAATAAATGAAACTTAAACATTTCTTTGAACTAAACCCTTAGAAAAGCATGAAAACCCAAACATTTCGAATAAAAAAGAGGAAAAAAGAAATAGTAACACATATATCAAAATTGAAGAATGATATTTTGAAGAGCCGAACTAAATTACAACTCCATTATACGGGAGTAGTAGTGAAGATGAATTACAATTTTATTTATGAAAAAAAAACAGCATAAGAGCATACATTGTTTTTCTTATATGATATATGCTCTGCCTTCATGTAATGCTCTATTACCAGGAGTATGTTAAGGTGTACTATTGCACAAGTCACAAGAAAAATAGAACCATAGTAATGGATATCACCTTGAAATGCACTATCTCCATAAAATTAATAAAAGCACCCACTTTTTGAATAACTCTTCGTTAAACCAAAACTATCATTTTATGAGTTGACTCATGGGACCTGAGCTATTAAGGAAAGAAAGTCATTCCCTTTCTTCTCTCCCATGTGATTTTAGGGAAGTAAATACTTTTTAGTTATTAATTTGAAATGAATTATCATATAGCATGTTAATCGGTTTTTAATTTATACCCAATTAATGTCAATCATTCCGTTTAATAGTTAGTTTTTTGATTTTATTTATTGCCGCACAAAAGAATCTATATAAACCTTTCACTCTATCAATTATCATCATCAAAAGGAACATATTTTCAACAAATATAGATAGATTTACTATTCTTAAACATTGATAATGACAAGTTTTTACGAGGTCTCTATAATGGCATTCTTCCTCTTAGGTAGTGGGGTTTTTCTTGTCATCGACTACAGGGCATTCATATCGAGTGATCAAGACTTTGGCCTTGCATTGGGACCCTTTTCGGACACTGGCTTAGACATTATTCCATCATAATTACACCATTATTGGATAAATGCCTCAAGGCAGCTCCCCCGATCGAAATGCGGGCGATGTTCTTTACTAGAATATTCATGGATAAGAAAAATGAGATCCACCTTCAGTTCTTGCCCGAAAACTAGTGGATATCGGGAGAGAATAAGCGCGATCACTATCACTTCAGCTCTGTTTTTTCCTCGGGGGCACAGTTCGAGTCTTGATGCAACCTTATGTGAAGCAGAGGCATCGTTGCTTGGAAGATGTGTTCAGTTAGATTTTGATATATTTGTTTTAGATGTTATGGAATAAATATGATAACGATAACTTTAAAATGTTGTTGAAAGCCTCTCGAAGTCTAAGGAAAGTTAATTATAATTTTGAACAGGATGATTCTTAGTTTAATATTGGCTTCATTGGTCTTTCAAATGTTGCATCCTAATACCTGCATGTGGAGAGTCAAACAAACCAAATAAAATTCGCTATGAACTTCAAATACCTGGCTTGGTAATTAAATATTCAAATTGCGAGAGACAGGTCTCGAACACATGACCTCGAGCCGGACCAAACTCTGATACCATGTTAAATAATCAACTCTATTAAAAGCTCGAACTTGTAAGTTTAGGTTTAATGCGCATACCATGTTTCACAATTTCAAAATCAACTTCATTGATTATGTCTTAAATCATATTTTAACATTTACTTAAGACCTACGAAGTTACTTTGTCTCCTAAGAGGAGATATAAAGAACTCAAAATAGATATGAATTTGATGGTGAGAATAAATATTTTTAATTCTACTAATTATAAATTCTAACATTTTAAAATGAAAAATTGGTAGAAAGTTTTTTTATGAAAAAAGACTCGAAAGAGAGAGCAAATGTTTCTCGAGAAAAAAAATAAAGAAAAAGGCTCCTTTAAATCAAAAGTTGAATGTTTAAACTCTTGTTATAAAAAAATATTTTTTTGCAAATTACCGGCCCATCGAAATAAATAATAAATAAAAATTTAATTAAAATGGCTTGGAATCATTTGAATCTAATAATGATAGTCTGACTCATTAGAAGTGAAGATAATAATGATCTTCTTTGGCTTCAACCTTATTATCTTTATTCCTAAAATTCTCAGAAGTGGGTTTTAATGACTTGACTTTCAAAGGAAAAATTTAGTTTAAAACAGTTATCGAGTTCATCACTTGAAAGATTTAACTCATTACTTGTAATTAGTCCCATTAAATTTCGTGTAAAGGGCGAGGAAAGCTCAAAGTTGAAGAATGAACAAGAACAATGTCAAAAAATACATGTAAAACAAGGACATGCAAATTGATCCATCATTTGGCTTATCAAATGACCCATAAGTAGTCACAAAATGCTAGAGTCTATATAATATGAAAAGACTCATGCATAGGTAAGAGTATTCATCAGCCTACCAATATGGTAGTACACTTAGTGAAATCTCTTCATCAAACTAACATCCTACCAAATAATAAGGTCGTCGATAGGACAACTTCACTATCCATGTAGTCCCCAAATTGCATTGATGTGCAAGGCGAAAGAAATTAGAGATTCCATGATCAATTCCAAAATATTGTTTTATCTTCCAGAGTATAATGAGAGCAGAGTTGACAAACTTTCATTTAATATTTCTCAATTTCACCCAAAATGTAAATAATGATAATGATAATCATCAATTTCAAAATAACCGGCATCTTTCGGATTTACAGAGATAAAGTTCTGGCTTAAATTCAATATATAATTTCTCAGAATTTCACGAGTCGGGAATAATAATAAAATAATAATAATAATAATTTTATTTTTAATATAATGCAATAAATATCCATAAATAGCACAAACACAAATTTCTAAAGAAATGAAAATTATTGCAAAATTGTGTAAAGAAATAATTTTGTGCCGATAGCCACATTTAACGGGTAAAAAAAAATTGAAAATGTTTGTAAAATTGCTAGACTCAATATTACAAGGTATTATGAAAATATTGAAAATTGATGAAAATAAGATGCCTTTATTGAAAAACGTGAGAGACCAATTTTCAAAACAAGGATTCTATGAAATTAAAATTGAATAAAGAAATAATAAAAACAAGGATTCTATGAGGAATCGGGTAATCCTCTCTACAAAATAATTTATAAAAAAAATCAATGTGTCATATCCAATCGATATTGAATAAAGAAATATTAAAAATATGGATTTCCTATGTGTCATATCCAATCGATATTGAATAAAGAAATATTAAAAATATGGATTTCCTTGAGAAATCGGATACTCTCTAAAAAAAATTTAAAGAAAATTCAAATGTCATATGCATCAATTACCATTCAAATAAAAATGATAAACAAGGATCAAATAGTTCAAATGTGCTCTATAAAATAGTAGCAAAAGTCCTTGCAAGTAGATTGAAAAATTATTCTACCTACTGTAATATGAAAAACCAAAGTACTTTTATCACAGGGTGGCTTATCACTGATAATGTAATGGTGGCGTTTGAAATGTGTCATCATCTCAAGCGAAAAAGGCATAGTAGCAATGAAGATTGATATGGCCAAAGCCTAAGATCGTGTTGAGTGGACTTTTCTACAAAATATGTTGCTGAAATTGGGTTTCCATGAATGCTCGGTAGATAAGATTACGTGGTGTCAGTATTGTAAGCTATCATATGTTACACAATGGGAGGATGGGCATATCTTCCAGTGTTGTGCATATGCCACATGTTAACTTCAGTGAGATGTCTAGTGCTTCAGCAAAACATAGCCAACCTGCTTCTGAAGTCTTCTGTATCTAATCTGTTCCTAGAACATTCTGTGTGTATAAATGCACTGTGCTTCATTCTATAGATTAAGAAGTTGTCTGGAAAACTTCCTCTCCAGGTTTTGTTTTCTCTTTAACATTTTATCGAACATCAACATGTAATCAGAGCATGGATGATACATTCATGGTGATCTCCTAGGGTTTTTGATGGCCTTGCTTGAGAGATCTTCCTGTACCATCTTGTCTTCTTCATAGTCTATAATACCGATGGCTATTCCTTCCACTTTACCATCTATCACAATCAAATTGGATCGATCCAACTGCATGTTCTAAAAATATCTGATTCTTTCTATGGCACGAGTACATGATCTGGAAGTGTTTCTTCTCGGCACAGCCTAAACCACCATGAGTTTATTATTGGACCATAACTCAAATGTTCTTCTTACTAATCCTGATTTTAGATCTAGGATAAGACTTGATCAGTTTGTTATGAGTTGGCTTCTCTCATCAATCTCAGAACAAATGTTAGGCCACGTTGTTCATTGCCAATCCGCAGCAGAAGTATGGATTGTGCTTGAACAATTATTCTCCACCAAATCAAAGGTACGATCACTTCAATTGCGTCTCTCGTTGCAAACTCTGAAGAAAGGAAACAGTTCAATTGAGGATTATGTCTTAAAAATGAAGTCTTTGGCTACCTCCCTCATTGTTGCTGGACAACAAATCTCAGATGATGAATTGATTCTATATATATTTGGAGGCTTAGGGCCTGAATTTGAATCCGTGATTGTGAATTTAACCTCCAGAGAATCAGTTACTCTTCAAGAAGTTCAATATATGCTTCAAACTCATGAGATGAGACTTGAAAGCTTGAACACTACAACAATGGTAGAACTCTCACCTCAACCGTTCGTTTGTTCACAAACTATTTTCTCCGACATCCCATTTTCGAGGCTCGCAGAGAGGTCGATATAACAGAGGAGGTGGAGGTCGTTTATCTTCCAATGGTGGACGTAGCTACAATATAAAAAATAACTCAAATAAACATGTGTCAAATTTGTGGAAAAACAGGCCATACAGGTGTAAAATGTTTTTACAGATTTGAGCTTCAGGATAAAAATCAGACTCAACTTTAGAAGCTTTCATCTGCTATTCCTGAAGAAGAATCCTCAATACCAGTTCAGCAATCTCAAGCATACATTGCTTCTCCAACTACTGTGAATGATGCTTCTTGGTTTTTAGATAGCGTGAGCTATCAGCAGCTGCAACAAGTGACTCTATGACTACCAAATCAGAATATTCTGGAAATGGTAAGCTTGCTCTTGGTAATGGCTCTCATCTCCCTATAACACATATTGGAAATTTTCATCTCCCTACCTCACGATCTCTTAGTCTCAGAAATATTCTGCTGGTTCCATCAATAACCAAAAATCTCATCAGTATCTCCAAATTTACTCTTGAAATAATGTTATTGTGAAATTTGACTCTACTTGCTGCTATAGTAAGGACAAGCAATCGAAAAAGTCCTTCTGAGCATAGGGAGAAATGGCCTCTACCAGCTGCATACCTCGGAATGATATTTGTCATCATTACAAGTTACCACAATCTGACTCGACTTCACTGTTCTCTCAACAATGCTCTAGATTCCATACAGTTTTTCCTTCCTATAGAACAATAATTCAGCTTTTAGCTATGTCTTGTAATGTTAATACTACAATTTAAGATTTTCCTTATGTCTGAGTCTCTAATATTACTTTGGCACAATAGGCTTAGTCATCCAAATAGACTAGTCTTAAGCAATGTTATCTCAATTGAATATCGATGTTTCCTCTAATCTTTGCTGTTAAGTTTGTGATGCTTGTCGGTATGGTAAAATGCATCAAGCTTCTTTTCCACCTACTCTTCTTCACACTACAACACTATTTCAAATAATTCACTCCGATGTTTGGGGTCTTGCTCCTTTTCTCTCCATTGACGGATATAGATATTATATCAGTTTTGTGGATGACTACAACAGATACACTTGGATCTTTCCTCTTCAATTAAAATTTGAGGCAACTGCTATGTTTGTTTAATTACTTCAACAAAATGTTTGAAAGGCAATTTTGATTCTAAAATCAAATGTCTTCGGGGGGTTATAGTCCCTTTCATAAAAAAGTCTACAGTGTCTAAATCTGGCCCGGACGTATAAGTGAGGTGTGGAGATGAGAACCATAGGGAGGTGTGACAAGTAGGATTGAAAGTCAAGTAAATCTTATCAGATTTTGATTGGAGTATTTGAAAAGGCATAAAGGAGTATGTAGTAAAAAGCCAAAAAGGATTTACTATGGTTAATATAATTAATATATAAAAAATTATGCAAAAATTTTTTATAAAGTAATCAAAAGGCATATGTATAAAACAATACTTTAAAGAGAATCTAGATAATGATGTGTGAGTGGGAAAAAATGTTTCTATACAGATATTCCATTTAGTTTTTAGAAAAGAAAAATAAATATTTGATGATAAATTCATGAAAATAATAATAAACAAATATGATACATTTGGAAGTTAAAATTTTATAAATATATATGTATTTGTGATATGTTTTACGGCAAGTAGATGGATATTTGCTAAAATTTGAGATTTTATTTAGATAATATTGTAATTAAGAAATATTGGAGAATAATATCATACACAAATATACTAATTATAATTATTTTCAATAGAGTGATGATTTGATTAAGAATATAAAATAAATAAATATTTGAAATCATATTCAGAAGGAATTCGACTTTTATAAAAGTTTTGAAATTCATTAATTAAATTATTAATTGTTAAGTTGTTTAAAATATTATTAGGATTAATAATATTGACATTAGTAGGATTCTCGAGACCAATAGACTACTAGGTGAATAATTAATGATAATGAGTTCTTCCCTTATTATGCTAGGGGTAAAATAGTTCATCGAGATTCTTTAGATTAGCTTCTTCAAGATTTTGAAGTGCTCATTTGAGGTAAGGGATATTATTGTAGATTTTTAAAGAGAATTTTTTTTTACATCATTTGATGATGAAAAGTTTTGAACTAAATTATATATCATTTTGGTTTATGAAAAGTTTTTCGTTTTTATCTGTTGATTATACATGGATCAAATAGTTATTTTGCATGAAAGTACCTAAGAAATTTGTTTTGTTTATGACGAAAAGTGTGGAGATACGATGTTTTGTGATTTTGAATTTTTCAATGAAATTTGACTCTAGTTAGTTTGGCCCTGCCAATGAGAATAATAGTTAATACAATTTGATCCTTGTCACTTGGGAATAATAGTTGACCTTTATTCTGGTGACGAATGTAATTGATTTGAACCCTACCTTCTAGGGGTTTATGTTAGAGGTCACTAGTACTGGTAGTGTTTGGTTCCATCCACCTTAAAAGGAACAATTTATGGCTAGCCACCCATTTGAAAGTCCAACATGGCTGGGGCACGATTTCATATTTGATGCCAAAGAAAAATATATCTGAAATGTATTTGATTTAGGACTTTGATATAAAAGTGTTTGATTCGAGTTTAATATGAAATTGTTTGGATTACATTTGATATGAAAACCTTTTGATCCATGAAACTGTATTAGTATTTCTTATTAGGCTTTAAGCTTGCTCAAATTCGTTAATATCTTTATAGGTACCTTTAGTTTATGCGAGGAGTGACGATTAAGTAGGGATTCGTCATCATTAGGATTTGATTAAAATTTTATGTTGGATTTTGTTGAACTAATAAGTTCATATTTATGTGAATTGTTCGAATTTGGAAGTTAATTTGGAAAGTCACTTGAATAATGACATTTCATTTTTATTAGTTCGAAGTTGGAATTTTGGAGATTCTAAACAGATCTACTTAAGATTCGTATTTGAGATTTGGAGATTTAGAAATAATAATTTTTTTTGTTGGCATGAAATTTTGAATGTGGAGAATTGATGAATTAAGAAAGTTGCGTATTACTCTGAACAGGTCTTTGGTAAGTGGACAAAATCTAGTTACAAAAGAAAGGTTTGTGTCGTTTCACGCTTCGAGCCTTTGAGCTTGAGGTGTGAATTTGATAGTCATGCCCTTAGGACGGGTTTCGGGACGTGACAGAGTGGTATCAGAGCTGATCCTCGACCTCGATCTCGATGTGGGGTTTTATTTTGTTTGGCCCCGTAGGGGGTGTTTGTCCGTTTGACCCCATAATCTCATGGGACATAACAAGGACGTTGTACGTATCCATGAGAGGTTGTTTTTCGTCTCACATCGGATGGGGAGAAACTTTCTAGTACTATATAAGTAAACTTCCTTCTGGCCAAGGCGTTTTAAGGTTATGAGGGCCTTTAAGACCAACCGGACAATATCTATATGGTTGAGCTGTATCGATACAATTAGAGGCTAATTATGTTGAATGTCAAGCTTTATCTAGTGATTCTCACCTTGAATATATTATTTAGGTTATTTTCCCCATCTTATATTTTATTATTATTTGTTTGAAGAATTTTAAGTAGTAGTTGGTCAAATCCTCCGTTATATATAAAATAATCGGATCAATGACGAAATTTATCCAAGATGAAGACAACTAACCACTCAAGCGACTAAGTCTGAGATGAAAAGACTTTGCATGGAAATACGATGCAGAGATTATAAAACGACCACGGATTCCTTACCTCTTGAGTTAATTAAGTTCATCCACCAGAGGGAAGTCTTCGAGGTTGTTCGCTCTCGCTCTCGGTAGAATAAGAAAAAAAAAAATAATACAAAAAACAAAAAGGGTTATAAGAATTTACGTATAAGTTAAAATACCAATGAAAGATGTTGATAATATATATGATTTCACTTTAAATGGTATATAAAAGTAATACTTTATCATATTTGATGGTAATCTTACATTAATTCTTAAGAATATGAATTTTATATGTATGGATTCATTATCAAGTTTCATCAAATATGATTTTCTAACATTCGATTATGATATATTTAATTGATTATGATATCATTTGTGGATATCCATTTGCCTCAACCTTTACCAATTTCCACCTAAAGTCCGTAATTTAAATAGTAAAAAAGATGACTTTCATATTTTGGTGGTCACTCCTCAAAACTTACAGGAAAAACAAATAGGCTTTCAACCCCAATGCTCCATGCCCTAACATTTATTCATTACCATAACATATACCCATAATAGACAAACCGATGAATCAACTTAGAATCAAACCATTGCCCGGTCTACCTTGTTGAAATAATCAGATCCAGACAATTATGTGAACTCGGTCTTTTTATTTTTGGGTATTAATATATGTAGTAAAGTTCCGCACGGAAGGCTCTGGAGGAGCGGTGAATCTCTAGGGGAGGGCCTTTAGGCATGTCGAGGTTTATCCCTTCTCGTCATATATCTAACGGATAATTTGATGATGTAGATATGTCAATCCTTCAAGCACCCAAAGAACTTGTCAAGTGTAACATTTGTAAGCCCATATTGATTCCCCGACAAGCCTTGCACTAACCAAAATGGGATTAGACTAAAAATGGTGGCCAAAAACATCTACATTGCATGTTTGGTCAAAACCTCTCCGGTGAAACTCTTCAGATTGTACCAAATATCAGATCCGATGCACCTTCTATGATCACTAGTGTCGGGCGCCTTTGGGAATGATACCCACCAATACAAATAGCCTTTCATTGCTCGTATGAAGCACCAGGAGTCGGGCCAGAAGGCCAAGGTTTCCCCTTAACAATAGCCTTGGAGGTAAACAAGGTTAGGATATCTCTGATTGTTCTACCCAGACCGCCTCTTCCAACTTTTATGTTCGCTTTCCCGAGCATGTTTCATAACTCACAATTGTTCAACAATGCAAGATAGGGAGCCATGTGCAGGTAAGAAGTGTTTCAAAGCCGCTAAGATCATGTTCTCGTAGGTTTAAATTTTTAAAATATCAACATAGAAGGTTTTAGAAGAGAGGATGTATCAAAAAGAAAGACTGCTATAAAACAAAAGGATCTATCCATATGCATAATATACAACCAAAATAGATAATTAGATATAAAAAGACATACCAGAACTGTTGCCTTGATAATAGTCTCCCGCGAGTAGCCGAACATGGAAGCGTCTCCGAGCTTGGTTAGCATGACGTCTATGAAGTCCTGCATATTCTTGGCCTCACTATTGAGCCTCCCTTTATGTTTTTCTTCCCAACTTCCTACTATCGTGTCCAATTCCTTTGCAACATTTTTCATAGAGGACAAATGGCCTTGTAAATCCAACAATTTAAGAAATGGGATAACGTCTGATGCCATAGTGGCCCCAGCTAGAGGCACGAGTTTCTTGATTGTTGTTGTACTAGATCTCGCTTCGTCACCCATGGACAAGGTTGTTAAATAATCACTTCCCTGCAACCATCCTCAGGATTACATTGAAGTTCAAATGTTCAAACCATTCACACATCACCACCTTTTTGTAAGTACCATGGTTTTTTTATCCCGCTACTTGATGGGCCTAGGGCCCGGCCCACTTGGCCCTAGATCTACCTGGCCCGCAATATGAAGCAACCCAAGCCCACCTTTCTTATTAAAACCTGTAGAAAATTTCCAGATTTTCGGAACCGGAGTCCGTCTATGAAAGTCAAGGTATCCCCTAGAGGCTGCCAAATATGCTCTCTCGCCTAGAGTTCCAAGTCCCCAACGACTGGCCCTCCCCGCTTATGGCAAGTTCACATGTAAGAATGGATAAAGGCGAGAAATAAGCAAAAGGTATCTATCCACGAATTTCCTAGTTTCCAAATTCCTTACTTCTCAGAAGATTAATCCTTGATAAAGAAGAATTAGTTTTTGATAAGGAAAGAGAGATTTTGTTCATAAGAAAAGGAGATCTTTTCGGAGAAAAAGGGAGAGGGATTCGTGAACCACTCTGTATAAATCATGAGGATCCCCACGATGAGAAGGTATGCAACCCTAACTATGCAAACCTCTTTCTTCTACCTCTCCTTGTGATTTTTTTTCCGACTTAATTGTCAAGAGGCCACAACTCGCCGATCGCTCTTGCAGTTTACATTGCACCACTGATGCCCCGGAGGTTAGGCGATCAAGGTAACAACAATTGGCTCCATCTATGGGAACCGAATAGAAAAACTCGTTTACAAGCTGCAAAAGCTTGGCTTGAACGGTTGTCAAGTAGCCCTTCATCACCTAGAGCTCTGTCGATCCCCCATTCTACGTCTAATTCACCTGGGGTAGTCGCGATAAAATGCATTCAAATGAACCAATCACCAAAAGATCAATTCCTCCATTGGCATTAGGACATGAAGAGAAATCAAGAGGAACAAGCAAGATAGACGTATGAGTCAGAAGGTTAGGTCGAGCTCATACGGCGTGAGAATGACTAGTTTCAAGCCTAGATTGACAAAAGTCGTGATCTTGGAAAAGACGTGCAAGATAGCGGCCACAATGCACAGCTGATCCCCCACAATAAAGGGAAAGGGCCCGCTTGTTCCCGGGCGACGCCACATCCCACGCATGATGAGTCAGTCCTTAGCGCCTCCCATCCTCAAATCTCGCATGCAAAGAAGACTTGGGAAAGCACTGCAAGGATCTCTATGGTAGTCACACCACAAGGATCTGTTTCTTTGGGAAGGATTCGTCTGGATCAGGGCAGGCCATTTAAATTCTGGCAAGTCGCGAATGATTGGCAATAGCTTCTCATAAGAGACATTCAAAGTGGGTGGAACTACAAGTTCTTTATTATCAGGATTGGTCACAGTGGATCGCTTTCGGTCTCTCGCTTTCAATTCTCCTTGAATTTGGAGGCCTCGTCGGGACGCATTATATCCTTTGGCAGATCGGCTTGTAATCATGATTAATACGGTCACGCACCTGGATATTAGAGCCCTCCAAAGATTAGTACCTATCAGCCCATCTCAGATAATTCTTCCATCGCGTCAAGTGTGCTTTTAAGAATAGTAACTAGAAGAAAGGAGTAGATCCAAAGCTTCATAAAGTTTCGAGGATTGCTTCCATGCTAGACGACTCTATTTGTTTGACGGTTTTCGAACCTCCTTGCGGTCACTTGATTACCTCTTCTTCCCGTTTGAGAATGGTCTATAAAGAGTCGATGTTTCTCTTTCGGTCGCATGGAGCGTAGGGATAGTGTGACATGAATGCGCCCATAGTTTGTCAAACGACTAATTGAGTAGCGCAGAGTTTAGAAACTAAGCCAACGCCGCCCCGCAAATTGGTCAAGGATATTTTTGCATAACAAATGCACGTTACTAACATTCAATGTCATCATCGACTATACCGGAGCATATGGTCATAGGGTTAGTCGAATCCATCGAACATGGCGGAAAGATGAAGTTACAAACCCATGGGTGGATGACGTGACCTCGAATCTCGATACCTCCCATGGTTCTCCAAGGGAACCTGAATTTCCAGTGAAGTCCCACTGTACAATTCATAGGGAATACACAATGGAACCCCACCTAAGAAAGAAGTAAACACATGCAATACCACAATACCTCAATTATATAGAAAATCCAATTTAATAAATTTAAATCCACGACCGAATCTATTCATTAGTGTATGTCATAACCACAAACATACATAATAAGGACTCATATGAGTTCACCACTAATATCGAGCATTCTAAGAGTATTCATAATTTAGGGTACAAATAAAGATAAATAAGTCCAATAAACCGCATTGCAGATGAGATAAATTAACGGCAAATTCGTAGCAGAAAAGAGCTTGTTGAATCGGCGAGGTAGGCCCTGTACGAACTACCCGGGACCTAGGGAACATATTTAAAAACAATAAACGTGAGATAATAAATCTCAATGAATGACATAATTTATAAGGAAAATAATGTTTTTATTTTTGAACATTTCTTATCTCAAGACCTCACGTCCACTCTTTTGTAAGGTTCCCCATTTAAAAACATTTCACAAAACCCAACTTTATACCCAACTCAACAATGTGAAATTCATGCTCAAAAATTTAACCGACATGATTACTTTGGAAATTATAACCTGAATTTGTTCACAACATAAAATTTAGCATAAAATATATATAACCATCATGTCGTAAAAATAATCATGAAAATACAATAACCATAAATATTAAAAATGGTTTTAATTTTACCATAAACCAACAATGTACCGTACCATATACCCATAGTAAATCGTCGGGTAAACCCGACCTCACGACACCGTGGCAACCAATAAACCTTCGGTTAAACCCGACCATCACGTCGCAACTAATAAACCTTCAGGTAAACTCGACCATCACATGGAAACTAATAAACCTTCTGCAAACCACCACATCACGTCAGTAACTAATAAACCTTCGTAACCTTGACATCACGGGCCGTGAAAATAATATATAATCGCTTTCCTTACTCACATGTACCTTCCAACGATATCGTATTATAATCATTATTTCACAAAATCAAAACTTCTCTTTTCTTAAACAATAAGTTTTCAAAGTGGTTTAAACTCAATCCACGTACTCCAACATATTTAAACACCAATGCACTATCCATGAACTCAAAGAAACTTCCAAATATTTAAAATGTCGACAAAATTTAAATGAAATGATAACTTGTTTATATGCAGAAAACAGTCATTCTATTTGTGAATAACCAACCATTCGATCAAATGATATATTTATTAAATAATTAACCATAATTATATACCAATATAATACCCCAAAACATTTAAACATATAAACCACTCACCGACTACGTATGTCACCCGCCTCCCCGCAGATCGTCTCGCTGGCCACAGGAGTGCTAGTAATATAAATAAGACACCACTTAGGCTCCAATAATCGAACTAACAACATCGAATGCCCCAAGGCCTTAGAATAACTTTTAAAACTATGAAACCATCTAAATCGGGACTCTGCTGTGTCTAATTACACAAATAAGTGTCTCTATGTAATTCGATACTCAAAATCGCCACCCGGAGCTAATTTCCTGAAATTGAACCGCCCACAATTCAAAACATCCAATTCCACTAATCCATCTTCAATTTTTCCAAACTTGACCAATTGGTACTCAATTTCCATCCAACCTTCTCGGTAACTACCCTAAATGACCCAAAAATGGAAAACTAACCAAACGATGTCCAAAATTCACAAACCATCAACTAAACCTAAGAGACCAGGAACACATCAAGACTTTTTACCTTGGTCCAAAGGTTGTCGGGTGGCTGAAAACTGATCCAACAATTTCTGGCCAACTTTGTTTTTGTCAGATCTTTCAAACTGAGGAATTCGCAAAAAGGGACCACTAAATGAGTTCGTATGGTCTAAAAATGGTGGAGGAGGTATGGCCGCCCGGAGTGGCCGAAAACGCGTGGTAAAATGATGACCCACTTGGGTGGCGGCCACCGCCGCCAGCCTCGAGCCGGGCGCCGTCCGATTCCGCCTGCCTCCGTGGCCCCACTGGGACGGATCGCCCCACCTCGGCTCCTCCCCTCCCTAGCCTGCGTGCAATGTGGGTGGCTGAGTCGCCTCCCACGGGGCTGAAACTCTGAACTACCTCGAAATGGGTCAAAAAACCCAGCCTCGTGTTCACGATTTTGGGAGTATTTTTGGTTTTGGAGCTCAAAATGAGGCTCCTGGGGCTGTGGTTTCATTTTGGCACGCAAGGCTAGGTTTATATAGGGCCTAGGGTTGCTTTCAGGTAAAAATTGAAGAAAGCTTTAGACGCTGTTAAAATGCTGTTGTTTGAACTCTCCATGGTCTTAACTTTTTATCCGTAAGTCGGATTTTAACGTTCAACCCGTCTATGAACTCGTATCGACGAGGCCTATGAAATGATGTCTTAGTCAACCCAAAATTATTTATCCTTTAAAAAGTCAACTTTGGTCCACATACTAAGTGTTGGTCAAACATGGTCAAACATGGTCAAACTTAGTCAAACTTTGTCAAACGTGTTAAAAAACTTGTATTATTTGGTATGGGTCATTGCAACCTACCCCCTTAGAAAATTTCAGCCCACGAATTCAGACTTGTCATGGAAGAGATGAGGGTACTGGCTCCGCATTTGGTCCTCTCGCTCCCAAGTCGCCTCCTCGACTAGGTGGTTTCTCCAAAGGACTTTCACTAAGGATATTGTCTTGTTGAGAAGTCCTCTTCCCTACCCGCACCGCACCGGCTGTTCCTCATAGGATAAGTCATCCTCACCACCTTTGGTGCCTCTAACACATGTGAGGGATCGTAGATACTTGCGTAGCATGGAGATGTGGAAACATTATGGACTCGAGAAAGCTCCTTCCTAAGAAGTCTAATCTATAAGCCACTGGACTCATCCTCTCAACAATCTCAAGGTCCGATGTAGCGAGGACTTAGCTTCCTCGTCTCCCAAAGCTGCACTCACGCCTTCCAAGGAGAGTTTTAAGAATACCCAATCCTCGACCAAACTCAAGATCCTTTCTACGCTTATCCGCATAGCCTTTTTGCCTATCTTGAGCTGCTTTCAACCGGGCATGTATAACATTAACCTTGTCCGCTGCTTATACGATCCTCGTGGACCTAGCACTTCTTCGCCGCCCCATTCCAAGCTAAGGGAGTGCGACATTGTTTCTCATACAATGCCTCATAAGGCTTAAGACCCCAATGCTTGAGGATAGGGGCCGTTGTTATAAGTGAACTCGCCTAAAGGTAGATATTCATTCCAATGTCCCTTAAATTGCAGATGTATGACCTCAACATATCCCAAGGTCCGAATAGTCCTCTTAGATCAGCTCCATCGTTTGAGGGTGAAAAGCGGTACTCAAATTCAACTGACACCTAGTTCCTTCATCAACCTCTTCCAAAACCTTAAAGTGAATCGTGATCTCTATCGTAGATGATCTATTAATCGCACCCCATGCAAACTCACTATAAGGATTCATAAAGAGTTCCGCTTAGTTTCGAGGAGAAAACTTTTCACGAATAGGTAGAAAATGCGCGGACTTGGTGAGTCGATCAACTACTACCCAAATGCCATCATGTCTCTGAACTGTGGGAGGGAGTTTGAATACAAAATCAATTGTAATGTGCTCCCATTTTCACTCCAGGATAGGTAAGGGTCACAGGTCCGTATACTTTTGTCTCTCCCGCCTCACTTATCGGTTTACGAGAAGCACTTGGATACATACTCTCAAGAACTTCTCTTTCATCCCCGACCACCACACACATTCCTTCTCAAAGGTACTCTGCATCTCGTACTACCAGTGGTATAGCATAAGCAAACTAAGGGCTTCTCCAATACTCTTGACTTTAACTCTTCAACTGCCTGAACAATACAACCTAGAACGAATCACCAAGGCCCGTCCCATCGCCTCTAATAGCAAAATCCGATCACTCTCTCGACCTTCTTTCTCATGCTCATCAAATAGGATTCTAACAGACCGAGAATTCGATCTACAAGTATCGGTCGTGAAGGAACCAGGAAAAATTCTCCCGAGGCATGCATCCCCAACTCAATTACCCCAACTCTCGCAACTCGACCCATCAATGCAGAAGTTGTATTGTCCGCATATAAGCCAAAGAGCCTCGTAGTCTTCCTACCAAAGAATCACACCACATTTCCGCTTTACCCGATGGTACTCAATAAGGCAATCATAATCCTTAAGTAGGGCTCCATCCACCTCCTTTGCCTTAAGTTTAACTCCTTCCGGGTAAACAACATTTAAGGCTCATGCATTCAGAACATAGCGGCAAGTCGCCTGCATAAGTAATGCCTCCAAGTCTTCAATGCGAAATCACCGCAAAGAAGTTCCAAGTCATGGGTAGGATAATCTGGGCCCTCGTTTTTCAACTGTCTGAAGCATACGCCACAACTCTCTTATGCTGCATCAACACGCAACCTAAACCTTGCATATGAAGAACACAGAAAATCCCAAACCCCTCAAGGTCTCCGAAATGCCTGCCAAACAGGGGCTAACGTCAACTTCTTCCTTCGCTTGCTCGAAGGTCCCTCACACCCGCTGCCCACCTAAATCTAACCCATTTTCTGGGGCCAAAAACAAGAAGCGGGTCCCGCTATTTTTGAAACCCTTTATGAACCCCGCGGTAA
The DNA here is from genome assembly GCA_016808115.1 of Tetrastigma voinierianum. Taxonomy (NCBI): domain Eukaryota; kingdom Viridiplantae; phylum Streptophyta; class Magnoliopsida; order Vitales; family Vitaceae; genus Tetrastigma; species Tetrastigma voinierianum. The sequence goes on along the minus strand of JAEQBH010008446.1, from coordinate 33,286 downwards.
TACCGCTTAATCCTAAGAAACTCCGTGACTTCGTCACCGTAGTTGGTTGTTCCCGCTTGCCACGCCCTACCTTCGAGGATCCACATAAATGCCATCGCTAAAACCATGTCCGAGAAATCCCACTTACTTCAACCAAACTCACATTTTTTGAACTTGGCATACAACTGATGCTGCCTTAAAGTCTGCAACACCAAACCCAAATGTGTCTCATGCTCCAACTCGCTTCTCTAGTACACCAAGATATCGTTGATAAAGACAATGACAAATCGATCCAAGTATGGACGAAAGACCCGGTTCATCAAGTCCATGAAAGTCAAGTATCAGGAGCCCGAAAGACATCACTAGAAACTCATAATGCCCATATCTCGTCCTGAATGCCGTCTTGGGAATGTCCAATTCCCTAATCCTTAACTGATGGTACCTTGACCTCAAGTCAATCTTGGAGAACACTTTTGCACCCTGGAGCTGGTCAAATAAATCATCAATCCGAGGCAAAGGATAGTTGTTACGAATGGTGACCTTATTCAACTGTCTGTAGTCTATGCACAACCTCCAAGTACCATCCTTCTTTTTCACAAATAACACCGGCGCTCCCCAAGGTGAAATACTAGGCCTAATAAATCCCCCATCCACTAGCTCTTGTAGCTGAGCCTTCAACTCTTTCAACTCAGCCAGTGCCATTCTATAAGGTGGTAAAAAACGGAGCCGTAATTTGACTAAATCAATGGGAAAATCTATCTCTCGTTCTGGAGGTAAACCTGGAAGATCGTCAGGGAACACATCCAGAAAGTCCCTTACTACTGGTACGTCCTCTAATCTCGCTTCGTTGCTACGAGTGTCAACTACATGAGCTAGATACCCCTTACAACCTTTTAAGTAAAACATCTAAAGATAAATGGCGTAAATCAACCCAAGGCGCCGCTCCGCTCTCCATATAAGACTACAACTGCAGTCCTTGGCTGCCTAAATATCACCTCCTCAAGCAGAATAATCCATTGAAGCATAGTTTGCAAAGCATGATTAATCCATCCCAAGAATCACATCCAACCCCTCGAGATCTATTAATATCAAATTACCTCCATATCTCTGCCCTCGAGAAAAAAACAAGCTACTCCTTAAGATCCGACAGGGCCATAAGGATTCTCCCCAGGTGTGGCACTCCAAACTACAACCTAAAGGAACTGGAGTCGTCTCGACTCGTGCAACATACTCACGTGAAATAAAAGAGTGTGTAGCCCCTGGGTCAATGAGTACACGTGCATCGTCACCAAGAATAGATAATGTACCTGTCACAACGTCGGGGTGGCCCCGCGGCCTCCGACCGGGTCATAAAGATAAACTCGCCTCTGGGGCCAGGTGAAGTTGTCCTTCGTCCTCCGCTCTAGTCATTGCTGTAGACTGGCTGTCCCGTGATAAAGGAACCACCAGGTTTGCCCTGCTCGCGGTATCCGGGCCCCTCCATGCCCACCCAGTCTCGCTGAATTGGTGCACCGATTCGAGACTCTAGTCCGGGCCGATCTCGAGCAAAAAGGCCCCTCTTGAAACGCCCCACCGCCCCAAGACCGAAAGCATGTATTATCCCACCGGCATGGTCCATCATGGATCTTATCGCGAACGCCGCGTCGGACTTCAAAACTACCCCCGCCTCGCAGACCAAAATAGATACCGCTACCATCATCGAACAAACTAACCCCGTGTATGTCCACCTTCTCTCAAAACCCGCTACCGCCGGCACCACGCCCTGTCTCCTAATCGGGATCTCTTCACGTTTAAGATCAAGAGTTAAAACTACCTCTTAATGATCCTGATCAGTTCCCCGAAGACAATCCATCGTATGATCGACGCTTAGTCTGGCATATCAGGGTTTGTCTCTCCACCTCTAGTGCAGCGTCTCTCATCGACTGATATGTGGGATGATCGAAACCTGAGAGGCTCAAAGCTATCAGCTCAATTAACCCATCGAGAAACCTCCTCTTCTTCCTGACCTCATCCGCAACCAAATTGGGACATAAATCCGATAACTCTCTGAACCTACGCTCGTACTCAGAAACTGTCATGCTACCCTGAGTGAGCGTCTCAAACTCTAAATTTCTCGTCTCAACAAAGGCCGGGGAAAACTCAAGGTGAAAAGCAAACTTGAATGTGCCCAAGGTGGGACGCTTCCTAGGTCCCTCTCATACTTCCACCACTTCCCTTGCACTACCCTAAGGTGAAAACTAGCTATCTCACTATCCTCATCCGGAATGCATTCCTTCGTCTTAATCTTCGTGTCATCAGGCCAGATAAAGCCACCATGGGATCCATAGAGCCATCAAAACCCGCTACTCCAAGTCTACGAGCCTGATCAACAGTAACATCAATAAACCCACTCGAAAGGATCGGTAATCTGTGCGCCGACAAGATTCTCCTACAAGTAAGTGCATCCGAACTTTCCACTGAGGCCGCAGCCCCACGCCTACCTCAGGCGCCTATCGCAGCTAAGAACCGCTCCTCAAGAATGAATGAAATGTGAATCAATTCCAAGGATAAGGTTAGAAAGGTATACAAAACATTGGATGAGTTGCACAACAATGTACAACCCCAAGGAATTTAGAAACCTAGAGCTCTGATACTAAGCTGACAAGACCCGACCCGGATACCCTCCCAGGGTTCTCCAGGTGGTCCCGCCTAGTGAAGTCCCACTGTACAATCCATAGGGAATACACAATGGAACCCCACCTAAGAAAGAAGTAAACACATGCAGTACCACAATACCTCAATTATATAGAAAAATCCACGACAGCTTAAATCCACGACCGACCTATCTTAGTGTAGGTCATAACCACAAACATACATAATAAGGACTCATATGAGTTCAATACTAATATCAGAGCATTCTAAGAGTATTTGCGAATTTAGGGGGTATAAATAAAGATAAATAAGTCCAATAAACCAAACAGGTAGATGAGATAGCATCACAAATTGCAGTTATAAAAGAGCTGCTGAATCATGCAGGTAGGGCCCTACGAACCCGCCCGGACCTGGGGGAAATGATGAAAACAATAAACGTGAGATAATAAATCTCAGTAAGTGGCATAATTTATAAGAAAATAATGTTTTTATTTTCGAACATTTCTTATCTCAAGACCTCACATCCACTTTTGTGTTGTTCCCAATGAAACATTTCACAAAAACCCAACTTTATACCCAAGTCAACAATGTGAAATTCATGCTCAAAAATTTAACCGACATAATATTTTTAAAATTATAACCTTGAATTTTTCACAAATATAAAATTTAGTATAATATATATGTATAACCATCATGTCGTAAAATAATCATGAAAATACAATAACCATAAATATTAAAATGGTTTTACCTTACCTTAAAACCAACAATGTACTATACCATATACCCATAGTAAACCGTTTCAAACCCGACCTCATGACAATCGTTGCAACCAATAAACTTCTAAGCAAACCTCGACCATCACGTGACAACTAATATTAACCTAAACTCGGTCATCACGTGGTAATCTAATAAAACTTCGCAAACCCATCAACACAAAGTGGCAATTAATAAACCTTTCGTAACCCGACCATCACTTCGGGCAACCACAAACCTTCTGCACGACATCACTACTGCGGGAAATAATATGTAATCGTTTCACTACATGTACCTTCCAACGATACTGTATTATAATTATTTCTACAAAATCTCAGTAAATCTCTTTCTTAAAACAATAAGTTTTCAAAGTGGTTTAAAACCTCAATCCAATGCATTCAACATATTTAAATACCACGCACTCATCCATGAACTTAGTAAACTTCCAAATATTTAAAATGTCGATGTACTTACATGAAATGACAACTTTGTTTATATGAAACATGTCATCTCTATTTGTGCATAACCAACCATCTGATCAAATGATATATTATTAAATAATTAACCATAATTATATACCATAATATAATACCCCAAAACATTTAAACATATAAACCACTCACGACTACAAACGCCTCGCCCCGCTCCCTCAGATCGTCTCCTGCCTACTGAGTGCTCGTAATATAAATAAGACACCACTTAGGCTCCAATAATTGAACCAACAACATTGGGATGCCCTGAAGGCCTTAGAATAACTTTTAGAACTATGAAACCATCTAAATTGGACTCCGACAGGTCCAATTACACAGTGTGCCCTATGCACCCTGTGATCAAAATTGGGCCTTTTAACATTGAGCTAATTTCCTAAACTGAACCGGTCCAATAATTCATAAAAACATCCACTTTGCAATTAATCCATCTTCAATATTTCCAAACTTGACCAATTGGTAACACTGGCCAACCTGTGAATCACCCTAAATGACCTTAAAAATGGAAAAACTAAACAAACTAAGTCCAAAATTCACAAACCATATATCAAACTGAAAGCCCGAGAGACCGTGAACACACGCATTCTTTACCTTGGTCCAAAGGTTGCCGTGGTGGCCTAAAACCTCGATCCAACAAGCCCCGCCAACTTGTTTTTGTCGATCTTCAAACCCATGAGGAACTGCAAAAGGGACCATGGAAATGAGCCCGAGGTCCAACATGGTGGTGGAGGTATGGTCGGCCCGGAGTGGCCCTGAAATGCAAAAAACGGACTCCACCTGGGTACGCCGCCGCCCTTCGCCCGCCCGATATGGCGCCATCTCGGCCGACGGTTTGCCGTGGAATCCGGCAGGCGGATCATCTCACCTTGCTCCTCCCCGGGCCGCGCTGCGCGCGGTGGCCTGAGTCGCTCCCACGGCCGGGGGAACTCAACGGCCCGAAATGGGTCAAACAACCGGGCCTGTTCACGATTTTGGGGAGTCTTTTTTCTAGGGTTTTGGAGCTCAAAATGAGTGTCTTGAGGCTAGGGTTTCATTTGGCACTAGTTGTGGTTTTATATAGGGCCTAGGGTCGCTGTAAAAAATCAAGAGGCAGCTTTGGACGCGTTAAAAATGTCAGCCGTTTCAACTCTCCATGGTCATAACTTTATCCGTAGTCGGATTTTGACTTCAACCCGCTTCATGAACTCGTATCGACTAGGCCTATGAAATGGTTTCTAGTCAACCCAAAATTATTCATCCTCGAAAAGTCAACTTTGGTCCACATACTAAGTATTGGTCAAAACCTTGTCAACCGGGTCAAACTTAGTCAAACTTGGTCAAACGTGTTAAAAAACTTGTATTATTTGGTACGGGTCATTACAATGGATCATAGTCAAGGATGTGTTTCCCTAGAGGTCCGGATTAGTGTCACTAGCGATATGTAAAACGTTGAAGGCCAGAACAGCGCAACATGGCGCAGTGGCACTAGTGGCAATACACCCCAGGGCAACACCAGCGGCCCTGGGCTTGCCGGCAACATGCTTTTGTGACGCCCCATTTTCGGGGTCCGTTGACTATCCGTCAACTCATGAAAATCTATAAGACCCGTGATCACGAGACGTATACCCGAGTAAAAATAAAATTTCTCGGGGCCCACTTCCAACCAATACTCAAAATAAACATCTTAACTATATTCTCATAGCTTTCATGCTTCGTTCTACAAAAAGCCTTTTATACATATTTACAAAATATTCATTTAAAGCCACATCTCGGCTTTCTTCTCAATAGATACCTCTATCATGCACTGCCTCCTCGGATAGTCCCCGCACCTGAAAGGTCCCACGATCAGGGTGAGCAAAGCCCAAAGAAAATTCTCCTACAAGGGTTACTCCCCACCTAAATGCATATGCAATGGCATATATAAACAATCAATCACATTTCATACAATTATTCTATGAAATGTCTATAACATGTGGGCGAGATGCAACCCCTCATGCTCATGACCCAAGTCCCAACCGACTCCCTCACACTTGGAATGCCAAGCGTGACTAAACCTGTCACACACCATGACTAAACCATTGGACACCCTCCAATTTTATTTATCAAACCCGATTTTGATTCTTTCCTTATTTCAGGCAACGGATTTCCGGCTTACACCAGAGAGGACGCCGCACGCCTTTTTCAACATTTTCACGAACTTGCATCGTTTGCATCTATGTCTAACCGTGAATAACCTGTGGGACTTTCACCCTGGGGATCTACCCCAACTTGCTCCGCCCAAAACATGTAATTTATCATTTTGATCATTTACACACTCGTGAATCTCTACCTTGGACTTTGTCCCATTTTTCCCGAGCTCACGACCCACTCACCAACACTGATGAATAAACCTTACCCTGCACCCACACCCGACCTGACGCGATGTGACCGTGCATATGAAATGCATGATGTCAATGCATTTTCCTCATGTTACATGCATGAATGAGCACTATGAAATATTTACAAACCATGGAACATTATAATTTATACATATAATTCACTTCCACGTAAACCATATCAATATACCAAATAGCATGCATCAACATCTCATTTACACTTAGCATGTTATTCAAGCAAGCAATAACACACAACAAAGTCTCAAAATTAGGACCATTCAACAAAATCTTCACTACTTCTTCGCAAACATGAACCATATTGGTTCCAATCCTTATCATCTCAACAACATAACATCTAGAAACTTCGCTCTAGTAAACCCTAACTCCCACGGGCCATGCAACCGGCTCATGAAATCCATACCCCCTTAGTCCCAAGGCTTGAACTAATTCACACGGCCTCTCATGGCCTCCCATAAGCAACCCCTACCATTATAAAGCTCAGTTAAAAGTAAACCAAGTAGGAAAATATCCTACCTCTTGGAAGTTGAAGAAACTCCCAAACCCGAGTCCACGCTACTGTCCTCTCCGTAGCCTCCTTGTCTCTCGAAGAATCCGACTATCGGATCTCCTACAAACCTAGAGAGAAGTCAGACGTTCTCTCTCTAGGATTTCTCCATGTTCGCCACCGCATCTCCCCTCTCCACGAATTCCTTTCTTTGCTCCTTTCTTCTTTCTCTTTTCTCTTCTCATTTTCTTCCGGTCCTTTTTCTCCCTTTGAGAAATCATCATCTCTGGCCAAAGGAGGCAATTTCCTCCTCCTTTCCTCTACCCATTTGTGTGGCCATAAATTTTCCATTCTTTTTCTTTTATTTCATAATGCCCCTTTATGACATCATCACCACATGGCTTCATGTGAGCCATGGGATTCAATTCCCACACATGGCTTAATTGTGAGCCACTACTTTGATGCCAAGTGTGTCACACACAGGGTGCCAAGTGGCATCCCCTTATCTTGCCAGGTCATCCGACACCCCACGCCGAAAACGGAACCTCACCACCCCGAATCCGCAAACGAAATTCGACGTGGTTACCAAATTCCACGAGACGATTTCAACGGGGAAGTCCGTTTCGTCATCCGAGATCTAGAAAAATTCCAGTTTTTCAACCGAAATTACTATTTTATCCTTCCCTAGGAAATCTGGATTTTCCGGGGTCTCACACTTTTTCTTGCCTCTCTCCTTGCCTTGTGAGATGCACCACTAATAGCGTCACTGAAGGCATGGTGAGGCGAAGGCCTCTCATGCAGGATCTCGGTCCTCGCGCCTCTCCCGAAAGACATTCTTTTCGCATGGCGAAAGTGATTCTAAGGACGGGAGCCGCTGAGGACGCTCATTATTCGGCTGGGGGGTATCGACGACGCCAAACAACGTAGCCCCTTCCCTTTATCGCGGTGATTAGCCGTGCATCGCGATTTCTATCTCATGCTTCTTTCTAAGATCGCGAATTTTTTTATCCCGCCCGCAATTAGTCATTCTCATGTGCGCCGCCCCGACCTTGCAACTCCTTCCATCTATTCAGCTCGTTCCTTTGTTTTCTTTCCATGTCCTGATGCTAATGGATGAATTGATCTTCTAGCAATTGGTTCATCAGAATGCTTGTCATCACGATTGCCTTAAGCGATTTAGACGTAGAATAAGGGATCAACAAGTCCCAGATGGTGAAGGGCTATTAGACAATCAAGGTAAATTAATCCTCAGTACTGTAGCTAGACTTTTTGTTCAATTCCCACAGATTGCGCCAATTGATGTGACCTAGATAACCTAAATAAATTGGCACCGTTTTCTAGTAGCGACATTTGTGGATGTCTAGATTAGAGAGGGAATATAGAAGTTTCTCTATTGTTAAGGATTGAAGATTAGGACAATTGTCAATAACTAATGTTTCAAGAGAGGTGACGCGTTGAAGACCCACATCTATCAACGGTAGGAGCTCAGGGAGTTTCCTGATGCGTAGTCGCTTAAGGCTTGTAAGAACCGCTTCTTTCAAAGATTAGGAGCTTCGGGTAGCCCCAAAGAGTCAAGTATTCAAGAGAAGGTGCGTTGAAGTCCCGACTCAAGCAAGGACCGGAGCCTTGTGCGCTCAGGAAATTAATTGGAACTCGTGGCATGAAAGGATAGATAGTATTTGAGCGAGGTGTTTAATAGCTCCCTACCGCCGCATACTTGAGGTTTGGAAACATGCACGGAAGAGTGGTAATCAGAAAGGGCAAAACATGCTTCATGAGAAATGTCTCTAGTAGATGCTCCTCGAGAAATGACTCTAGGTTCTGACATCCGCTTGAGAGTGTAAGAGAAAAGAGTATCTGCAGACCCCAGTCCACCTGGGTCGTGAGTTGGTGGCAATAGCTAATTTCAAGTTCACGTAGGTTAGAAGTCAAACCATCTTTGTGAAACAACAATTGTGGACAACCTATTAATTTCCATCTCTGCATTAAGGTTGGGATTGTGTCTCCCTGCAACTTGAACAACTTGAGCTCGAAAGCAAAGAGGATTCTGATCTCAGAAGATGAGTAGAGCGGGCAATTCAATATATTCAAGATCGCTGAAGTTTGATTGTCACGCACCGTGAGAAGTGGGCCTCTTCTAAAATCGAGATGGAAAGGGAATTAAGAATCTTTAGATCGAGTACCAAAATTAATCAACTTTTGTAAAGACGACGATTGAGAAGGTCAGGACATATAAATCAGCCTCACTCGATTTCTATTGTTTCAAGAGATGTAAGTGATAGCATCTCAACAATTCCCGTAGGAGAAATCAAGTCCGTGGTCTTGCTTGACTTTTAGTGATTTAGCGCAGTGGGTAAACAAACTTGTCCAAGGATCTGAGAAATGACAACCAATGATTTCCAAATGTTGCATAGAAGAAGTGGGGGTCCTCGATTTCCTCCTAGTCGAGACTCCATCATGACATTGACTAACTCTTAGCACGTGTGGTTCCATTGGTAGTTGGTTCCACTGAGACACACTTGAAATTTCAACATCCGAAGTTTGAAGACAATTAAAGTCGAGTCGACCTTTTCAATCTTAATACCACAATCAACCATCTTCAAATCACGAATGGCCGGAAATTCCGACTAAGCCTCAAGCAACCGTATATGCATAATTCAAGATTCTCAGTTAAGGGAAGCTCTTCCCGTAAATTTTTGAGCTCGTGCGGATACGATTAAATAAAGCTCTCGAGACAAAGGAATTTGCATCCACAATACATCATTCTCCTAATTGTCCATATTCTCAAATATTAAAGTTTGTAGGATCGAAAGGAGTGAAGAAGTGTGCATTCTCATGAAAAACAACCTCTTACCTTTCATCCCTATCGGCCCATTTTCAAAAAAATTTGTAAACGACAAAACTTTATAGTTTTGGTTGTATCATCTCGTTGACATACTTTTTACCGAGATATATAATCATAAGATAAATCTCTACTCACGTAAAGATAAAGTTCGTTGTCTTGAATAATTAGATTAAAAATGCATAAGAGTGAGGCATGTATTTTGTCGTGGTATGTGGTCACATTAAGACTAAAGGTTAAAGGCAAATGATATGTATATTTAGGTTATAAGGGTATTTTTGTAATTTGGTCATATCCAGGGTTATTATAATAATACCTTTTTATGTAACCTTATTTGGTGACAGTGAAAAGTTCAAACCGTCGTTCTCGTGGATGTAGACATACTGTCGAATCATGTAAAAGTTGTGTATTTTTCTTGTTTTTCTTCCTTGATTCTCAACATATTTTAAATTAAAGAATAAACAAGACGACCACCAATCTCCTAGCTAAGTGATCTTTGGAGATGAAATAAATTATTGTATTAGAACAAAAAAGGGGAGCATGAGTTGTCATCCAAAACTATACATGGAATTTGGGATTTTTGCATTCAAATATTCTGAGTTTGATTTTAATTTTCTTTTATAGACTCATTTCTCCCTCCATAACATTTTGTTTTCGATTTCTTTAATAAACTCATTCTCAAATTACCATATTTTGAATCTAGGGAGGCGAGCGAAACAAAAAACTCCAAGGCTCATTTGTTTAGAATATTTATATAATTTTTAGAATAAAAAATAAAGAAAATTTATTTGATAACAAGATTTTATTTTTTTTATATTTAAAAAAAAATAGAAAACGGGTATTTTTTGAATGATATCTTTTAATTATTTTTATATTTTTAAGATTATTTTAAAATAATTTTGGCAACCATTTACACAATTAAAAGTAAAAAATTAAACATAAAAATTATTTTGCCTATCATGTCTTGCTTATGTGGTAGTACGCTCAAAGTTTAAAAAATACAAGGGCATAAGAAAGGGGGGTCTCGGGTTCCAGTTATAGTGGGGACAATTTATCATAATCGTAACTAAAGTGTTTAGTTTTAAAGACAAAATTTGTTTTTAAATATATTTTATAATGTTACCAATAAGTTAAAAATATTTTAGGTTTTTTAAAAATATTAAAAACTAATTTAAAATAATTAATAAATATACATGTGAGCTCCTACAATTGGTGTACTTTCTTTTATTATTCTTGGTTATTTATTGTGAAAAGGAGACGGAACTTAGTGGATTTATTATTTATAAAATTTATATACAGTGGATTTGGATTTTTATAAAAGAAAAAGAAGAATAAGTAGTAGTTAGGGTGGAAGGGACCAGTTTCGCTCTTTCTTGAGCATACTAAAACATGTCTATTGTTCAAAACGGTGACAGAAGCCATGTAAAGGTAATAGAAATGGTCTCATTGCCTGCCACTATCATGGTCTACTGTTTCAAAATTCATAAAATAACAAAACAAAAGGTATTAAAAGAGAGAAGGCATCACAATAGAACCTCATATATATCCAAATGAAGTGGCACAGCCAAAAAATAAGTTGAGCGGATCACTAAGACTTAGTTTGGAACCGAAAAATTTTTAGCGAAAGAAAAGAAAAAACTAAATAAAATAATTTTTTCATATTTGATTTCACAATGGACAATATAAAAGAAAATAAAATATAATCAAAATTCCTCAAATATTTTTATTTTCCTAAATTTTCTTTCTTTGCACTTCTTTTCCTATTTTCCTTCCATTTTATTTCCTTAGTATTCTTTAGGTTCCAAACAAACTTAAGGCTCCATTTGGAACCCGAAAAGTAGTAGGAAAAGAAAATAAAGAGGAAAACTGGAAGAAAGTAAATTCTGGAGGGAAAAAAAAGGTTTAAACCTAATACATTAATTTATATCAAACTCATTTTATTTGTTTCAATTATTATTAAAGACATGATACTTATATTAAAACTCAAATCCAATCAACTTGAATTTTTCTAGAGAGTTGGTCATTTAATATGATATCGTAGCTTGGTCTCGACACCACCTTTCCACAATTTATTCTATTTGTTTTGGTGGAGTCGCGGAAGGACTCTATTTAGTTTTGTTTGAAACATATAGTATGGAGCTTAAGAAAATATGTAAAATTTTGAGAATTTTGTATTGTATTTGAATTTTTTATATTTACATGGTAAACTAACACAGAAAATCATTTCCTTAGTATTTTTTTCTTCTTGGTACTTTTCGTTCCAAATGTAGCCTAAGGCTTCTGTGCTTGGTTCATGTAATGTACTAATGAAAGAAAAATTGCTATAAATGATTTTATCATATTTTGATGTCATCAAATGAAAATGTTAAAAAAAAATCAAATAAACATAAAATTATTTAGAAACTTATATTTTAAAATTATTTATTTTTATAATGACAAATGAAAAATAAATAAATAAGTTTTTCTGAAGTATTAGATAAAATAATACATTAGGATTTAATTCTTATTTTCATTCATATTTTTTTCCTTCTACTTTCATTTCTATTTTTTCCTTACATCTTCCTTCTTCATTTTTTTGAGAACCAAACATAGCCTAAATTAATATTAGAGGGGCTAAAATAAAGCATGAATCACTTGCATGGTTAAATGATAATTAGTTTTTACTTTCAATTTAAGTAATGTTTAGAAGAATTTTTTTCCCAAAATTTGTGGGAGGCAAATTTTTTTTCCAAAGCCCTAAGTGGATCTCAAATATATCCAATGCATAATATAAGGGAATTGACAATTCAGAAAAATTGCAATACATTACTTGAATTAGTTGGTAATGTAATTTGTTTCTGGACTATATTGCCCACTACTACATCACGGGAAGCACCGGTTGGTCAATTAATTAATTAAGTCTGCGTAGTTCTCGCTGAAGCCTTTTCTCGTTCTTTAACCAACCGTAATAGACAATAAGGGAAAAAAAGTATAAGGAACACAAATTTATGTGAAAACCTTTGAATTAAAAACCATGCATGCAAAGAAATGAGGAGAAATAAATACGAGTAATAAAATTAATTGGAGGTTGTGGCTATTGAGAAAAATAATCACAAAATCCTAGAATACCATGAAGAAAGACTTGAGTCTTTATATTAAAATCAGAATTACAAGTACAAGAGGAGGCCTCATAGGCTAGACTATACAACCCTAGGAAACACAAATTACAATCCTAAGGAAAATACAAATTACAATCCTAGGAAATTACAAATAAATATAACAATATATAATAATCTAACATCCCCTCAAATCGCATGGAGAGAAGTAGAAGTGTGTGAAGGCATACATTAGAGAAGAAGTCATATGATTGCAACAAGCAAAATCAAGAAGCCACGTAGGAGATGTACCGATATCAGAGAGACAGTGGTCGGATGCACCGAAGGATGGAAGATGAACCCGATTAACCATATCATGGTGATTCGCTTATAGAGAGAGAGATGTGTGTGACCAGACTGGAACAAAATTCATAGTTGATAATTCGTGACAGTGGTCAAAGCAGAGTGTTCAAGAATACACGACGAAAGTGTAATGTGTTTCAAATGTAATGAACTTTGCCTTGGCAGAAACTACGTATAAGAAGAGACTTTCATTGTTATGTTGTCCGATTAATATTCCCATTGCCTGGAAACAAAGGTAGGTTAGTCACATAGGAAAACAGAGTAAATAGCTATAATAATGGCCGAGTAGCAAGAACCATGGTCCGATAGAGATGGGTTCACCAAGACGTATCCCATTATCAAACTAACTTATGAATAGCTTGTGAGACTGTTGGTAAAGGATCCCGATGAGAATATGACTTCCGCTAATTCAAACTCATCACGGCTCCCTTTTTAAAAACTGAAACAATCGTCCATGTTCACGGTGAACATACACCACCTGTGTCGTAGAATTTGAGAGAACTCGCTCAGATGCAATTAATTGATCCCAAATAGATTTCAAATGATTGTGATATAGCGTTGATCCGCCACCCGTTCCTCGATCAATCCGATAAAGTTCGCGTGTGAGCTTGAAGCTGCGGCACCACGGTCCTAAGATAATGAAAGTAACAAGTAAGTCCCAAACTTCTTCGCAAAATCAATGTTGCTAAATTCATCAATAGATGAAACAGATGACACAAACCAAGTGATGATTTGATGATTAGCACTTTCCCAATCCTCAATTCAATGGCATAGGCGCACCGCTTTTGTCCATTTGTTTTGGAATAGGAAGGTCACCAGAGACATAAAGCCACAACTTGCGGCCTTTGAGATAACTACGCATGGCTTGAGACCACTGGGCAAAATTATCTCCATTAAAAATAACATGAATGGGACAAGAAATCTCATCACCTGGCATATCAAAATTCCAAATTAGAAAACAGACAATAAAAAGGGAATCGTGATGCGGTGTGGTCATCACGCACCGGGTCAAATTTTCGCCAACTGGCCATCGGCCAACTAATGACGGGCAAAGTCACTGATGACGTGGCAAAGTCAATCTAAAAAGGTGTTAGAGGGAAACGGATGCGGGAGGAAATGGTGGCAAACAGTGGTGTTCGCCCGAAAAAGAAGCTATACGGTGGCTGTAATGCCTAGACTGTGAGAGTAGCTGGAAAAATCGAGAGCCCGCTCTGATACTGGGCGAAGAAAGACTCAGTCTTTATATTAAAATCAGGAATTAGAGTACAAGAGGAGGCTCTTATATAGGCTAGGGCTATACAACCCAGGGAAAACACATATTACAATCCTAATGAAAATACAAATTATAATCCTAGGAAATTACAAAATAAATATAACAATATATAATAATCTAACATCCCCCCTCAAATTCATGGTAGGGAGAGAAGTAGAAGTGTGTGAAGGTATAACATTAAGAGAAGAAGTCATATGATTGTAGCAAGAAGAATCAAGAAGCCACGTAGGAGATGTACCTGATATCGTAGAAAGAGTAGTGTTGGATGCACTGGAAGATGGAAGATGAACCTAATTAACCATATCCTGTAGATCTGCTATAGAGAGAGATGAGGTAGGACTAGACTTGGAATGGGAGTCCATAGCTGATAATTCAGACAGGGTTAAAGTAGTAATGTTCTGAAGAATACGCTGACGAGTGTAACAGGTTTCAACAGAATGACCTTTGTTCTTACAGAAACTGCAGATAAGAAGAGACTTCTTATTGTTATGTAGTTTGACATTATTCCCTTTGCCTTTGGAAACAGAGGTAGGTGAGCTGACATAAGGAAAAACAGGAGTAACAAATCACAGAATAGTGGTCAGAGTAGCAAGAACCATGGTCCTGGATAGATGGGTTCAACAAGACTCGGTCTCATTATCAACTAACTGGGCGAATACCAGAGACTGGCTGTAAAGGATCCCGATGGAGAATATGATTTCTAGCTAATTCAAACTCATCAATGGCCCTCATTAAAACTCGAAACAATCGCCCTTGTTCACGTGAACATAAACCAATTTGGTGTCGCAGAATTTGAGAGAATCAGTTCAAATGCAATTAATCATCCCAAATAGATTTCAATGATCAGGATACAAAGTGATCCGCCTCACTCTCGGGTTCGCGACGACCCACAAAGTTCGCGGTGTGAGTCAGTTGCAGCACCACCCTACTACATACCGAGTAAATGCGTAAGTCCCAAACTTCGCAATATCAATGTTAAGCAAACTCATCAACAATGGATGAAATAGATGTGACACGAAACCGGCGATTTATCTAATGATTAGCACTTTCCCAATCCTACTCAATCCCTAATACGGCATGTAAAGTAGACCAGCTTGTCCACTTATTTAACAGGACGCACAAGCCGTCATACAACACAAAACATGTCACTTGAGAAGGGAAGCTTCACAATTTAGTCTTTAAAAAAGATAATCTACGCATGGGTTTGTGGTGTGACCACGGCAAAACTATCTCCATTGAAAATAATACGCTTAACTCCGGACGAGAACTTTTTATCATTCACCGGCATATCTAAATTCTGAATCGCAGCAAAATGAGAAAAACAAAAAAAATGGAACGAAGACGGAAATAAGTCACACGACCTGGTCAAATTTTTGGTCAATGGTCAACGACTGACGTGGCAAAGTCACTGGATGACGTAGGAAAGTTTCAACTGGCTGAGTTATGGAAACTTACGTGATGAAACGGAGTCTAAAGAGAACACGAAAAAAGAAGCCATACAGCTGGCTATAATGCCTGCATCGGGAGAGAAGGAAAAAAACGTAGAGCCCCGGCCCGATACCATGAAGAAAGACCTGAGTCTCTATATTAAAAACTAAGTAAAATTTGGTGTGGTACAAGAGAGGCCTTGTAGGCCAGCTCTATATGCCAACCTGAAAAACAATGAAATTACAATAGTATGGAAAATTACAAATTATAACCCTAGAATTACAAAATAAATATAACAATATATAATAATTCAACACCATACAATACTCCTCAAATATTTTACAACCCTAAAACACATGTATTTCTTTTATAGTAATTTTAAATGAAATGTTTATGTCTCCAATAAGATTAGTTAGGGCCACCGTTCAAGTCTATCAATCAACAAGATCATCAAAACTTAAAAATAATGATATTCACAATAAGGCCCAAAACTTTGGGTGTACTCTGAATAGCTTCTGCTTTCCTACATTCTACAGAATTCATCCATGGATTCTAACTTGATTTATATGGTTCGTACTGATGCCCCACAAATTAAACCACTCGATGGTAACCTAACCCCAGGGAAATTGAATAATAACATACCTCAAAAGATCATGGGGTTATGGTGGAATATGGTGATGGGTGACCAACTCAATCTCACTATGATTCGTATTTTAATCAAGAAGGTTCCCTTTATAAATATAGATAAAAGAAAAACATACTTATCGCTTCGCTTGATTTATAGTCCGCGCCAGTAGCTAAACGGAAGCACACCTGATCTTGGTCGTACATGATATTCGCGGAACGCCTCACCGCTCCACCATCAGGCTCCCTTTGCGTTTCCTTCAACCTACTTCGGCACTGAACTTAACCCCGCCGGAAATGTCATAGATCTACAATGACCTTCGCAAATCTGCTCGCCACTTCTCCAAGAAAATGGGGACGCGTCTAACGCCACTTGAGTTCTGCACGATGGAGTTTCCCCGCGCACTGCTTTGGCGGCAGTAGGACCTTCCTTCCTCACCCCATTTACGCCAGCAAGGGTAGCACGCCTTCCTGGGCAGACCACTGTCCTTAACTTACATTCTAGAGCAACAACAAGCTGCTTTCGCCTTCCTTGACTTGTTCCATCCTTCTGGGCATCAACGACTTGATGCGAACCGGTAAAAGTGGCGATCCGATCAATGGGGTTAATCGCCTCGATGATTGTCAAAAAATATGGAGAAAGAAGCAAGAAAGTTCGAATGGGCTTGAATTTGCAAGCCACCCATCGTGGGGTCCTCCCGGCAGAGTAGAGGGTGGTTCATGAATCCCTTATCCTTTCTTTCTCTCCTACACCTCATTTCTTCTTAGGAACAGCCCCTTTCCTATCAGGTGCCATCCATACTTATCAAGGTTTGATCTTCCTGTGGCGGTGATTTGAAAACTGTGAAAATCTATGATAACACTTCCTTTGGGGTATTTCCATCGAGCTTCCCGGTCTATAGTGAACTTGTCGCAAGCGTGTATGGACGGCGGTCGGGATCAAGGAACTCAGTGACTGGCGGCTCGACGTTGGCTTTGGGAGGATACTTATTTCATAGATTCGACCTTCCACTTCCCGTTTGTAATGCCTTCCAGATGGAAAGTGTGGGGCCCGTCGTTACTGGTGGGGCCGCGGATCATGCACCGCGAGGGCTGGCCATGGCCCATTGAGTAGTGGGTTTAAAAAACCCGGTACTCGCGAATTGCCCTTCGACCGAATTTGTGCTTTCTAATCGTATGTCACCTAGTACAATGCCGTCAATGGAGTTGAAATGCGCAGCGTAGTGCTGCGGCTCCTAAATGGCGGGAAATGCATGCTTCCTGTGCAGACATATGGGCTGCGATTCTTGTTCACACACATTTAATGCAACCACGTAGGTGTACTTACACCTGGCAAACTGGTGCTCTCTGCACACTAACTGATGTCGAGCCACACCAATAATGCAATAAGTAGAACAACTGCGATTATGTAAAGAAAGATAACACAAATAAATTTAACGAAGTTCGCATAAAACAGCCTATGTCCTCAAAGCAACGGAAACAGTAATCCCACTTACTAAAGAGAATCGCTAAACCGTGAAATGGCAAACCGTTCCTCAAGAAATTGAGCTGAAAGAATACCTACAATCAGGCGTCACACAACATCAAAGTGAGAGGGGGTGAAAAAAAGGTAAGATTACAAAGTATCAATGCTTCTCCCTTTCATAGCCAGCCATAGGTACAACTAAATTTAATCGATGGATTATAGATAAAAACATAACACCTTTAGGAGATCGAACTGATCACTTGATGATACAAGTAACCTGGCTTTTCCGATATTTACTGAGAATGTTTTTAATAATATAAGTGCGGTGGATGCTGTAAGCATATATATTATTCTTTCGCCAAAAGATATTTTATTTTACTTGAAACGACTTATCCAATTGTATATTATGTTATGGGCATCCGCTCTCGCCAGATTCTTTAAAAGAGCACTTATACACTATGGTCTCTATTGTCGCGGCGTCTCCACACCTGCTATGGTTTTCGCCTTCTTCTGCCGTACATTTGTGTGTAGGCGAAGCTCCAGATGGACAAAAACATATCCAATCGAGACAACAAATCAAATCAATGGTCATCAATATGCTACGCATCCGAATCATAGATGCTCTACCGCCAATAGTGCAATATCAATATGGCTTCAACTTGGCTTCCTAATAGTTAATGAATTGATTATTGATGGCTCCTAGTTTAAATAAAAAAGTATTCGAGCCATCATGCTTGTGGTTTATGAAATTTCTTTTTTTTATGGTTATGCATTAATAAGCTTATTTTATACCCACCCGATAACGTTCAAGAGGTGTTAAAAAACAATAAATACTCTGTAAAAAAAAACTTTAATACTAATATATTGCCTTTCCATCCGAGATGTTTCTAATCCATATATTAACTTTGCGAAGTACTAAAAACTGAGAATCGGGTAAAGCGGTGGGATAAAAATAAAAGCTTCAAAAAAACTAATCCTTACTTTGGCGCAATTCTTGGGAATATCCCCACTTCTTAGACAAAATTCGCTTCCCTTTAATAAGCAAATCCAAATAATATTTGCAAATTTTAACTGCTACTTTTATGCATATGTTGATTTAATCCACATAAGGTGCAGGATGAAAACACCTTATAAAAGCCGGCTCCGCTTTAATCCCTTTTGTAGGTCGTAAAATATTTTCGTAAATCTAACCCCTTTCATATATGTCGGAATTTTGAATCACGTTGTTAATGGAACAAACGTGAAGGGTGTCAAGTCTAGTTTTTAACACAAATGCTTGATTTTGAACAACTTGTTACATTTTTGGTCAACAAACTTTGAAGGTTAACCTTAGTGTCGTAAACATCGTACACAGCTGGCTTTAGTTCGGGGACTTAACCATCGGCAGTTATATTTGAACAAACTCGCCTCAAGGTTGCTATCTCGTGTTTCTCTGTATGGTGGTTAGAGCTGTAGACTCACTGGAATGATAGTGCAGAAAACATCCTCTCTTCCTTTAAGCCTTTATTAGCAGTGGGGTTGATTTGCATTTTTCTTTGTCCCTTAAACTGCTACCCCCTTTACAAAATTTAAAAAAACCAAATGTCAAAACCTCTCCTTTCTCTTCATTTAACGCTCATCCCCTGCTTTATTCTTTTTCTGAACCTCGTTTCACTATAAATTGTGAGGGATAACCTTTTTGACCGCCTTTGCCTCGAAATCACCCTTCCACACTTTATCTTGGATTTTCTTTCTTCAATAAAAATGATTTCTTCATAACATGGCGGCTTCTTTCTGTTTCTGTTCTTTTCGTGTCGCCGCTACCCATAACTGATGTGTGTAAGGTAGTTTTTGTCGGCCGCCTGCTGCGGCGTGCGCCATACATACCACAGATGCTTGCCAGTTTCTCGCGGTTTTCGTATTTGCGGCTGTAATGGAGTGCTCCTGAATCCAATAGCCGCCATCCCATATCAACCGATTCGCCAAGATATGTAAAGTGATCCTGAATCCAAAGATCTGGTGATTCGGATTATCAAAGTAGTACGCTGAGCCCAAAGCTTCTTTTCATCTGATGTAATGCACCATCCCTTCCAGTGCTGGTTTTTAACACTCTTCTTTTGATTAATATGTTTCTTCCATTGTAACAAAAACTGAACAAAATACCATATCTTCTCAATGCTAGTGCCTGAAAACAAACAAAAATTAGTCATCGCTTCATTCTCATTCCACACGACCACCATGTGTATAGAACGCCAACTGAAAAGGTGTAAAGTACAGAGAGGGAGGAGTGGTGTCCCTCCGTTCGAGTTCCACATGATTCATTATTACACGTAATCCAAAAATGTCTAATATAAAAATAAAAATAAATCAAAAGTGAAAACAAAGAGAAATGTTGAGAGGAGGGAGGAAGGAGGGCAGAGAGAGACAGGTGCGGAAGGCATGTAGGTTATAAGTAAGATATATATATATATATGGAGGAGAGAGGAGGTGAAGATGAGAGAGAGAGAGAGAGTGAGATATATGATATATATGAGATCCACTGTGCTATATGGAAGACCCACTCAGATATGCTCCCCCCCAGCACACCACCAAAACTGACCAATGTGCAGAAAAACAAACTGGCTCTGAAAAAGCCGACACCCTCTTTCAAGATTTCAGATCACTTCATACAACATCACTTCAATGGTGAGCAACCCAATGAATCAACCAAGAATCGTCACGACTCCCACTGAAAGGCTGAAACTCCACATCAAACTGGCTTCACAACTATGTGTTACAATGGATCTCTTTACATGCCTTAGTAACACTCCAGTAAACACTAAAGAGTAAAACCCATAGTTAGTGCAAGTGCACTGAACCCCCAGTGAGCTAGGCCTTAGTGACAATGTTTTAGGACGACCTGTCCTCCTCACAGTGGTCTTGATATGTGGATACCTTCGACGGTAGCCGCGGAAGTCTCTTCAAGGAATTCAGCAACAAGCTGAAAGTGTAGTTAATATCTCAGAAGGCTGGTTATTGATTCTCGGTAAAGATCTTCATTTAGAAACTAAATATTAACCTCAAATTCCGGCCGAAATAAAATATCGTAATGGGGAAGCGGTGGCTGATCTGGTCAAAACCCCTTCATTTCGCAAACCCTCAGGGCATCAAACACAGACCTCTACGGATCTTCCATGCATTTATTTAAAGTGCAGAAGTGCCTCTAGAGCGTAACACCAAATTTAACAGAAACACTTCACACCGGTTTCGTGGTGGTAGCGCCACAACGTGAGCTCGGACCTGTATAGCTCCCGCAGTTTTGGGAACAGCTAGCGTATACAAAAATTAGGTTCGGACATCCTAAAGGAAATGATTTGAAGAGACTCCTGCACCCATTTGTCTCCCACCTCGGTCCCTCACAAACAGCCTTCTTCTCGAAAGCATGCTCCATGAATCCCGCCCACAAAGTTCAACACACATGAGCTCGAAGGTGAATAGAAGGTCCACCCATTCACATATAATCATGGACCGCACCCAAACTGGCAACAATAAACTGGTGGCAAGGAGCAGAAATTCTTCCAATCAGGAATAGGATCTTAGATAACAGAATCCTCAAAACATGGCAGCCTGTAACCAAGTCAGTGGGTAAATCACGGGCGACTAGTTTTTGAACCCAGTAGCCTAGAGGCAGAGATAAAAATCATTTAAATAGAATAATGTCTCACATTTATTTCGCTACAATGAAGGTTTTATGGGTATTTAAGATAGCAGATTTAAAATTCTTCAGTTATTTCTTATTTTCCTCCAAAGCTTTTCTTTCGTGAATTTTTCCTGCATCCCCATTTTCTTTCTCATTTTAGTACTTTTCAAGCCTAACTAATCCTATGTCTAATTGGGAAAACTTTAAAAGTGGTGAAAGGAAAAGAAAAAATGAAAGAGGTAAAAGTCTGGGCGGAAGGCAAACCTGGGAGGAAAAGCTGGCACCCCATATCAAAGTCATTTGCTGTTTCTGAAGTGATTAAAGACATGATATTTTATATTAAACCCAACCTGATCGACTTGAAACCTCTTTGAGCTGATTCCCTCATTTATTAAGATGGTGCTTAGAGCTTAGTCCCACTAATCTTTCTTTCAACACCCCATGTCTCCATTTGTTTTGGCAAGTTCTGAAGGACTCTATTTAGTTTGTTTGACTTTAAAAGATGGAGTTTCCTGAAGAAAAATGTGAGTAAAATTTTGAGAAATTTTATTGTATTTGATTCTTTAAATTTTACATTTATAAACCTAAACATGAGAAAATCAAGGTCTCATTTCTTCTTTTTCTTCTTGGGTACTTGTGGTTCAAATGTAGTCAAGGTGCTAGGTCTTCTCTGGGAGAGCACTTTCACGGAGAGAAAATGCGTAAATAAAAAATCATTTTACTCACATTAGATGTTCCACTGAAAATGTCATTGAAAAATCACATACATAAATTACTGAAAACTCAAGTTTTAATTAATTCACCTTGCTAACAATAAAAACAGTGAAGATGCTGTACCGTTTCAGCTGGCTGATAAAACAATATATTAGGATTTAATCTTTGATCTCATTCTATTTTTTTCTTTTCCTTCTACTTTTCTTACTTCTACTTTTTTCCTCACATTCTTTTCATTTTTTTTGAGAAATCAAACATATCCAATTAATATCAGAGGGCTAAATTTCTTCTCTAAAAGATAATCGCCTCATGGTTGAATGATAATTAGTTTTTACTTAATTTAAGTATTAGATTTGTGGTGAATTTTTCCTAAATTTGAGAGTAAAAATGGCACACCCAAATTTCAGTGAAGTGCTTCACTTTAAGCCCAGTGTAGTGATCCGGTTTTCTGTGCAACGCACACAGATATGAAATCTGATTCACCGTAGTAGAAAAATCCCTGAACATAATAATTTAACTAGGTTGGTAGTTTATGCTTGACTATGGGCACGGCTCCACTACTGTACATCAATGGAAGATCCGGGTTGGTTTAATCAATTAACTGGCCATTTCCAAAAGTTCTTTTGCACAAGCCCTGTCTTTAACCAACCACATGGCGAGATACATTAAGGAAAAAAAAAAATATTAGAGTATATGAAACATGCCAATTATGTAAAAAACTCCAAAATAAAACCATGTGTAAATGATTTAATAACAGGAAAGTAAAATAAAATTAATTGAGTGTTGTGGTTATTGAGAAAAATAATCACAAACCCTAACATACCACACAATACCAAATATCACAAACCCTAAAAATACATGTATTTATTTCTGGCGTATCCCTTAAACGAACGCTAGTGTCCTAAGCCAGGCACACAACAATATTGCTGAAGTTGTGGGCCACTTGTTCCCCAAGCCCATCAACCCAACTCCTTAATCAACAAACCGGCGTGGCCAATATCGCCGGCGCCATTACGGCATCCAGAAACTTTCTGCGCAAAATATAACCCAACCGTAACAATATTCGTTGGCCTCAGCTTTTAAAAGTCATTGGAGCAAGATGAGAACGGCAGTTCGAGCAAATCGCTATATGGTGATTTAATCTTGAGATTTGGTAGATTAAAATTTGTCCTGATCAACCTCACGTAACAAAAATCACTATCTGGGCAAAACCTTGCTCTTCAAGCAGTGAGAACGAGCTTTTGCGTAGCCAGAACCCTTCCTGTTTCAGTGTTTCCGGATTCTGTGAATTAATCATGGACTTAATTCTTGATTTACATACGCAGTTCATGCCCTATAACAACTGACCATGGTGACCAACTCCCAGAAATCTTTTAGACAATTTATCATAGAGTACCAAATATACCATGGTTATGGGTGAATTATTGCATGCTCACCCAACTCAATTCCGAATTATGATTATCCATGATAGACCTGTAAGAAGTGCCTTATAAATATAGATAAAAGAAAAATATACCAGTACTGTCGCCTTTAGATTAGTTCGCGCGAGTAGCCAAAACGGAAGCATTCACATCACCTGCTGTATGATCGCCCAAGGCGAAATCCGCCTCCCGGTTACCCCTACCTTTCAAGCCCCTTATGTCTCTTTCAACCCAATCTTTATAATTGATTCCTGAATCTTTCTTTGAAATGTGCTCTCACAAATGCACAAACGACCGTAACGCAAATCTATCAAGAAATGGGATCACGTTCCATTTTTCACAGTAAGTCTTCAAGTAGAAGCAATGAGTTTCCTTAATGGTTGATGTAGTAGACCTCCTTCCTGCCTCACCCCATTGATAAATGTTACAAAGAAACATTCTCTCCCAGAAATCATCCTCAGAGAACCACATTCCCAATGTCAAATGAAATTAAAACCATTTAATTGGGTCAACACCATTTGTGGATTCACCCAGTTGTGTTATCTTTTGCCGGGCGAATGTACTGTGAAACTTTGATTCCAGCATCCACCCGAGACCTGCAATGTGGGGTGAAGTCAAAGGCAGCTGTCGCGGAGAAGTCGAAAGTACGGATTAGCTGATCTCACGCCAAAGAGGTCCGTATGAGCAAGGGGCGCACATGGCATAAGAAGCGCTTCTCAAAGATCTTATTGCTGCAGAAGTTGGGCGTGAGGCCAAACTCTTATCACCGCTGGTAGGTGAAGACTTTAACAGCCCTCATGGATTACTCACCACGTAAGAGTTGAACATTCCGTCGACTGACAAAAACGTGCCGCTCCGCTGCGGCGCGGCGCTCCCGAAACGATCTTGCCTGTACAGTGGAGGTATCCTATAACGCCGCCGAGCCCGGCATGCCCTCGCTGTAGTGCGAGCTCACCCTCTCCCAGCTAAGAGAGCACCACGACGCCAGCAAACTGCAAGTGCCCCCGATGTTTCTGAAAAACAAAAGCGCAAACCGCGAAAGCACTGAAAGATCTGGAGAATGAGGCCGCTCCCGTTCCAGACCGGCGGCTTATGAGCCCCACAGCGATCAGCGTTAAATCCAACATGCAGCGTGTCGCCACCGCCAGGTACCTTTCTTGCTCGTATTGTATCGTGAAACAACACTACTCCACATGGCTGAAGGCGTACCAAATTATAAAAGAGCTTAGTCATATGCCTGTGCTTAAAAAAACCAATAAAGGTAGGCTGTATCACATGAACCTGGGGTATGTAAAATAAAATATAAAGCACCTTTGTCTTCTTTCGTTTCTTGTAGTTCTCTCGATCTAGCAATCCAAGAACTGTGTTTGAAGAATTCTGTTTTCTACCTAAGTAGGCTTTCAAATTTCAATATAATTGGAAAAGAATACGCATTATCGACATCAATCGTTTCTGGTTTTCCCAAATAGTTCTTGTTTTGTAAAATTCTCAGTAAAAATAGGATTTCAGTCTGATCTTAAACTGAAAATAGTCAATCTGAAAAGTAAGATATTTTTATTTTGCCTTTTCTGCTTTTTATGCATGTAGATATTCCTGACTCTTTTCAAGTTTGTAGTATCAACCTTGAAGAAGTGATTCTCCAATAACACTTCCCTTTCTTTAAAAAAACAGTCATCAGGCTAATGATTGATAGTGTCGACGTGACTGTTTTTATATATAGAATCCAAAGTGTTGTGCAAATGAGGGGAAACTCCATGATACATATGAGATAGTGACTGGGAAAATAAAGAAAAAAAGAAATGTGTGTGAGCCGGTAGGTTATGTGAGGATTGTGCCGATTTCAGTCAGAATAAAAAAAAAAACAGGTGGAATTAATTTCATATTTGAAAATAGAAGAGTAATCAAGACAAAACGTAAAAAAGAAAATAGAAATAAGTAGGAATTGTGATAAACCATAGAGTGGCAGCGTAGGTTGAAAAGTCAAAAAACGAAAACTGGGCACATCTTGATTGGAGTATTTGAAAATGCACAAGGAGTCTTGTAGAAAAAACGCCAGTGACATCCCACATGGTTAATATAATTCAAAATGAGGAAAAGTGGTCTATGCCAAAATTTTATAAAGTAATTCCCAAAGCAAACTTATGTGATAAACCATGCTCTAAAGAACTAGATAATGATTGGATGTTGGAAAAAAAAATGCTCTTCAAGGATAACCCATTTGTCTTGAAAAGAAAAATACTGTAATATTTTGATGATAAATTCTTTAGGAAAATAAATAATAAAACAAACATGATACGCTTGGTTAAAATTTTATGGGTCAGATATGTATCTTATTTTATACTTTCTACAAGTAGACCGATATTTGGTAAAATTTGAGATTTGATTTATTAATATTGTGAATTAAGAAATATTGAAGAATAACATACAATGAAAAATACACTAATAATAATTATTTTAATAGAGTAACATCTGATTAAGAATATAAAAAGTATGTAAATATTTGAAAACCTGATAGTCTTCCATTTGACTCAGAACTCTTATAAGTGTGCCTTGAAAAACCAATATTAATTAATAAATTATTGAATTTGTTGGGTTGTTTTAAAATATTATTAGGATCATCAACATTGGTATTTATGAAACAAAATAGATTCCTCAAAACTGGCACCTCTGAGTAAAAAGTACCAACGAAGGATAGCGTCTTCCCCTTTATGCCAGGTGTACTAGTTCATCTAGATCTCATATTAGCTTATTCTTCAGATTTTGGCGCTCACTGAGGTGGCGGGATATTGCGCAACTTCCTTCTTCTATGGAGAATTATTTGTTTACATCAATTTGATGATGAAAGCTTTTTGAACCAAATTATATACTTCGTACTTCCTAGTTTAAGTAAAAGCTTTTTATTTTTTATCTATTTGATTATATTACTGATCAATAAAATAGATTTTTATATTACCTTTGAAACTTGTTTCTGTTATTATGACGGAAAGTGAAATGTGATGTTTTGTGATTTGAATTTTTCAATGAAATATTTGACTCAGCTGTTTGAGCTCCTTCATGCCAATGGGAACAATAGTTAATTCAATTTGATCCCTTAGAATTATCAATAGTTGATCTTACATTCCTTAGTGGCGAATGTAATTCTGATCAAACCCAGCTTCAAGGGGCTTATGTTAGAGGTCACTTCAGTACTCAGTGTGTGTTTTTAGTCTCCACAACCCTTTAAAAGGAACACCTGAGGCTAGCCACCCATTTGAAAGTCTGAACATGCGAATGGGCACCATTCGGGATATTTGATGATTAAACAAAACATATGCTATGAAATGTATTTGATTTAGACTTGATATGAAAGTGTTTGATCTCCGAGTTAACATGCAAACCGCTGATCGTACCTGATGAAACCCTGATCCGTGAACTGTAATATATTTCACTGTGGTTTCAAGCCTCAGCTCCTCAACTGATAATACTTTAGTACCTTTAGTATTAGCGTAGCGAGGACCGCCAGCAGGGTATCCGCCAATTATTAGACTGAATAAAACCTTGTGTTGGATTTTGCTGAACCAAATAAGTCTATACTTCATGGAATTGTCTCATTTCCTCAAAGCACCCGAGGAAAGTCACTTAGTCATTAATGACATTTCATTTATTGTTCGTAAGTTGAATTTGAGACTCTAAACAAATTACTTAAAGACTTATTCGAGATTTTGAGATTTAGAAATAATAATTTTTGCTGAAAAGAAATTTAATGTGATAACTGACGAATTCTGTAAAGCCACGCATTACTCCTCAATGTCTTGGCAAGTGGACATAATCAGTTACAAAAGAATGGTTCAGGTCGCCACGCCAGCCTTTGAGCCGAGGTAATTGATAGTCATGCCCCCAGACGGTTTTAGGGGATGACGGTGAGTAGTACGTGAGCCGCATCTTCGAATCAGATGCTGGTATTGGTGTTTGGCCACAGTAAGGTGCTTGTCTATTTCGACCTACAATCTAGCTTGACATGGGAACATGATGACATTAGACAGATGTCCCATTTAGAGAGGTTGTTCATATTTCAAGAGACTTATTGGAGAAACCCCAGCACTTATATGGGTATGAGCTTCATTCATTCAGAAGCTGCTTTGAAGCCGTGAGGCCTTGGAAGAACTATAAAGCAAAATATTCATGGTTCGCCTATACGGTTACAAATTAGAGGCTGAATTCCAGTTGAATGTCAAGCTTTTGTCTAAAGTGACTGTCGCTGAATATACATATTTAGGTTATCATTCTCATCTTATATTTTATTATTAGTTTGTCTGAACATTTTTATAGTAGTTAAAATTCTCATATATATAAATAACGGATCAATGACTAAATTTATCCCAAGATGAAGGACACTAATCACCAAAGTTTTACCTTCAGTGATGAAGATGAAAAGACTCGCATGAAATACTAATAATGACTAAATTATCCCGGTGATGAAGATGCTCTGAACTACCAAAGCCACTAAAGACAGAATAAAAGACTCATGAAACACGATATGAGACATGAAACAATTACATGGATCTACCTCTGATTAACTGATCCACTCCACAGAGAAGCCCTGAGGGCTGTTCGTGAAGGCCAACTACATCTATCATTTAGCACAATAAGAAAAAAATGAAAACGAAGGTTATAAAGAATTTCAGATATAAAGAATACCAACCTTAAGATGTGGATGGGACATTATGATTTCACTTGCTGGTGCAAGTATAAAAGTAAGACTTGATCATATTTGATTGTAATCACATCTGTCCATGGTAATGATGAATTCCTTATATGTATGGATCCTTTTCATTACTGCCTGTTCAATATGATTTTATCATTCCGACAGATATTTAGTTTGATTATGATATCCATTCATGGGATGGAAGTGTGTTACTTCAGTCTTCAACCCTTGCTAATTTCCACCTGAGTCCACTCAATAAAGCAAAAAGGATGACTCTTCACACGGTGGCCACCCTCACCTAAGAAACAATAAATGGCTTTCAACCCCAATGCTCCATGCCCCAATGACGATGTCTATTACTATAATATATACTCATAATAGACAACGAGAATCAACTTTAATCCAACCTATCACGTCTACCTTATTAAACTAATGCATCCGCATAACAGAACTCATTTTGAAGTACATTAATATATAACTCTACTAAAGTTCCAAGATCTCAAGGTCGGGAGGAGCTGATCTTGCAGAGCGGCCCAGTATGCTTGTAGCCATCCTTCACATGTCCTGATCGGATAATGGATGATGAGATATGCTCAACCTCGCACCCATGGGGCTGTCAAGGCGTAACATTTTGTAAGCTTCACATTGATTCCCGACGGGTCTTTTACCTTCCCCAACCAAGCCGGATTAGCTAACAATGGTGGGCTAAACATCAACACTGCATGTTTGGTCAAAAACCCCTATAGTGGAACCCTTTCCGCATTCGACTTAAACAACATGATCCCTGAATCCAACTTCATGACAGACCAGTATGGGAGCCTTCGTGGAATGTGACACCAATCAACATACAATGGGCCTGCCACAAGGCTCAGGTAATAGGAGCCCACGCCGGCGCATAGCCCCACAGTTTCTTAATACAGCTTGGGAGGTGTACCGCCGTCACACATCCCGTGAATATACCACCCTTATATGTCTCATCCAACTTTATGTCTAGTTTTCCTAGCATGCTTCTATAACTTGTCTATTGTTCAACAATGCATAAGAGCCATGGAGGGCAGGAAGTGAGTTTAAAAGTCGCCAAGATCATGCCTCTATAGGTTAAATTCTCAAAAAATAATGTAAACATAGAAGGTTTTAGAAGAGAGGATGTAAAAATAAAGAAGATCCTGCATATAAACAAAAGGATTCCATCCAGAGGCCAAATATGGCGCGCCAAATAGAGACATGGGCTTAGATATAAAAAGACACAATGTAACCCAGGCCAATGCCTCCCGCCTGGTAGCTGAACATGGAAGCGCCTCTCAGCTTGGTTAGTATGATCGAGCGAAGTCCGGGCATATTTTGGCCACTGGTGAGCCTCCCTTTATGTTCTTCAACCCAATCTCTACACTGTGTCCACTCTGGCACATTCCTTCCTGGGGAGAGGTGCCTGGGCCTGTGAACCAACCATTCAAGAAATGATCAAAACCGATGTCACATGGTTCCATCTTAGGATTTGAGCTTGATTTGGGCCAGTAGTAGGATCCCCTCTCCTTGTCATCCATGGACTAGGTTGTACCATCAATCTCTTCCCAACCATCCCCAGGATTATACGAAGTCTTCAAAATGTTAAAACCATCTCACACATGCATCGCTACCTTTTTGGTAGTGCACTATGTTTTGAAACCCTATTTTATAGCTCCATATTCACAGCATGATAGCTGGGTTTTTGAGCTCCACACCCTCTCTTGAGTGGCTGGAAACGATAGGTACTGAGACGCGAAACCGAGGCTCCGGCCTGGCGAAAAGTCA
This sequence comes from Tetrastigma voinierianum, assembly GCA_016808115.1. NCBI lineage: Eukaryota > Viridiplantae > Streptophyta > Magnoliopsida > Vitales > Vitaceae > Tetrastigma > Tetrastigma voinierianum. The sequence continues at coordinate 3,239 of JAEQBH010008446.1, read as the reverse complement.
TGGTATCTCAGAGGCCACCCCAAGGCACCCCATCTGTAGTTCCAAGTCCCCTATTAGCCGCCCTCCCGTTATGAAAGTTCCATAAGTAATAGTTTGTGATAGCGCTGTGAAATGAAAGTGTGCTTTTCGTATTTATCCACACTGACTTCAGTTTCACCCTTACTTAGACAACCTTTTGATATGTAATAATTAGTTCTCATATGGAAAAGAGAAAGATTTTGTTCCTATGTGGAGATCTTTCGAGGGAGAAAAAAATGAGGGATTCCTCGTGGGAACCACTTCGCGGCACAGAGGTGATCTTGACGATGAGGGAAGGTAAGGAACAACCCAACCAAACCTTTCTTTCTGCCACTTCCGATTTTTTCGACTTATCGTTCGAGGCATCGCCCAATGAACAGCTTCGATTTGTCTCGGTAGTTATATTGCACCACTGATATGCCGAGAGGGAAGGGTTGAGCTATCAACTTCATGTAAAATAAAATACCTAGGTCTCGCTATATAAACCGAATAGAAGTTCGCGGTTTTTTGAGCAAGCCACAGCTTCTCGCTTCAATCTGCCGCCGCCGGCAGTTCTTCATCAAACAGCTCATCGACTTGATTCCATTGCGCTCGACCCGCAGCTCTTAGACGGCAATGCGATGAAGAAGGTTCAATGAACCAATCCACTAAGATCTACCCTCTCCGGTTTGTATCATCGTGGATACGAAAGTGAAAGCAAGATAACGCCAGATAGAAGTGGAAGCGAGCTGCAATATCGTCGGTGCTAAGTAAGGTCATAGAAATTCGGACTGGTCAAGCCCGTAGATTAATTAGTGTGCTGATCTTAGAAAAGACTTTGCGAGAGCTGCCACTGATGTGATCAATTACTGATATCCCTACTAGTAAATAGCAGCCCATGGTGCCTCGGTGACTAGATCCCCATGGATGAAGACTCTTTGTGCCTCCCAATCCCTAAACGTCCCCCTTGTTGGAAGACAACCTGGTAACTCAAGGACTTAGATCATGGTAAGAAATTTCTGGTCAACCTCACTTATGATAAGAAAAAAAGCCATGCTGGTGCATCTCATAGTATAAGGAGAGAGGGGTGTGGTGAATGGGCAAGACTCACTTGTTAGTTCCCCAGTAAACCCCATCACGGTATTGCCCTCCCAGTACTGAAGTGCCACCACGCGCCACAACGCTGATCCCTCCGTGCACACATCATTTTCTGAAGGCAATACTCTCTGACGACCCCGCGACCCGAGGACTGACACATGCTCTCACTCCTACAACATCCTACCACTGAGCCCCTGGTTTTGCGCCGGTCCAGCCACCAAGTTCACGGCTTTTCCTCATCGACTTCCACGACCATATCCTCCAATATAATCTAAAAAGATAGATGTTAAATGTTCTTCCGTGAATTGACATCTATTATTATGCAAGATTTCATGGCCGTGGCACACATGGGCTGGGAACGCTGAGCTTGGTTGGGCTAAGTCTCGCGCCAATTGGCTGGCTCACCCTTCCAATGAACTGGTGGCTCCATCTATATCAGCATTATCCTGGGTTTAGTGCTGAGCTGCAAGAGGTGCAGAAACATCAGCCTTCTTCACAAAACCATTTCAATTGGGGAAGAGTCGACCTTGCGGATTGCCATGTTGTTCAAAAGTCGCTCTGGCCAGATAGAGTCATATAGGCAGGCATCTCAGCCTCCTCCAAAACTTAGGAGAAGCTTAGCTTTCATTCACTTTCTTCTAGTCATTATCTTTAAAATTCCACCAACGATGATGGAAGACCATACAGACTAAAAGGAATGTGTGCACTCTCATCGTCGGAGGATAATATCTTTATTACAGCCATTTTCCTGGCCTATAAATGGGAGCTCCGCAGTGAAACAGCCCTCCAAATCCAACAGACTATAACAGACTTTTACAAATCCCAGATCGTCTCAAGAATAATTGAGCCCCCTCACACAATACCAACCGCCTCTTTAGCAAAGGCTATCGCTCCATCCAACCATGATCTGCCAGGCAGTTTAAATGGTTTGTTTGATCCAACAGATCCCTCCCGCGGATCAGCAAACTGTGGTAGACATCATGGTGGAACTCACGGGCATGAGACCCCATGCATCGCTCCAAAAACTCTGACAAGGCAAACTTACATGAAGGAATGGGACCCCATTAGATATGTCAAGGAACCCGACTCAGGGTGAATTAGTGCGTCTAACGGACCACAATGACTGACAACCAATTACTGCATCCGACTCACTCAAGGCAAACCATATATATTGGGCGTGCCTTGTTTGACAACCAAGCATCAACTCAGTTTTTAATGTGAAAAGAACTTCCGTGCGGCGAGCTTCAAACTCCACCTGCTGTGGTGAAATGCCATCCACGCGCATGAAACACATATAAAACTAAGCCAATGGATGGGTCCCATATCCTTCCTCTTGTTTAACTTGAACGTGATAATTAGGGCGCCCCAAATACCATGACAGCTCTTTAGTACTCACTCCTCAGGATAATCCGCTTTGATGTTCACACGATAGATCCCATGTACCTTCCGTGAACACTGCCAGAATTATCTGCATTCGGCATGAAACCTTTTTCGTGGAATGCCTGATCCACCAGCTGATCCTTCTTGTTTAATGGTGCCACCACTTATAACACTGGTGAGAGCTTTCGCCTTTCCCCATGAAGGCCTTCAAAAGGCCACTAAATGGTTCTATTCCTAATCGCCAAGATTGACTCCATAACACTATAGCCTTGAGGGTCTCCTCACAGACTTAATGAAAGTTTTATCCTTCAAACTCACTAATTGTAACAATGCAAATGGTTTGACAAACGTCATAAAAAGTTAATCTTAGGTAGTCATTGTCACATGGGCAAGAAGCCAAATTTATCTCACGTAGGAGCGTAGTCTTGAGAAGAACCTCGAAAAATCCTCCTCTCAAGACTGGTCCCACCCAGGTTCATATGCCCCACTTTAATTGGGTGGTGGAAGAAAAGCGGATGAGCTGGGCTGGTGATCCCCCAGAAAAAGTAATGCCGATCTGCCTGAGAAGTTCACTTTGCTCGCTTTCTATCCCGTGATGAAAAGAATAGTTAAAGGACCATGTCAGAAATAACGGAGATGCGTTCAGCTGGAACCACGGAGCAGGCGGTAGATTAGTCAACGGCTGCACCAAGCTAAACATCCCGCCACACGCTGAATGGATGTAAGGTATGGTGCCACCTTTATGCTAGCCATCAAATCATCCG